>CM053759.1:47228087-47267287 GCA_028658305.1 Pachyuromys duprasi
ATGTGAGTGTGTTACTTGGTCTATGTATTGTGTTACTGTTTGTTTAAGCTCTCTTGGCTTCTAAAATCCACTCCACAGGGTTTCAAGGTCATGTTGGTCAACTTAAAGCTATAGAAAGAGGGCTGGTTTTGTAGCTCTATGGTAATTTGCCTACCATATGGTAGTTATACTATAGAGGTAACTTGAAACACTGACCACTGACGTTTAAATTGAGTATAGTGTTGCAAAATCATGCCTCAAAAAGAACTTAGTCCTATCTAGCAGTGATGAATTACAAAATAAAATGTGACATTGTCTATTTAAAAAGTCCAAGACAAGTGACTTCATTGTGCTCATTGTTGAATAGCTTTCATATTAAATGACTATGCAACTTCAAAAGTAGCTGATAACATAAAATCTGATAGCCCATATTTGGGAAAATAAAAGTCCGTATAGGCTTGCATTTACAGAAAATCAAAAGATGGAGCGATTTTATATAGTATATATTTAACTATTCCTTTATACGTGATTGGCTGTGTACTTGCCAGAAGATAGACAAAGAAGAAGTCAGACCCCATTAGATACCTGTTACCATGGCAGCAAAAGAGGAAACAAAAAGCCTCATCTTCTCACTGAAAGGGTGAAGACTGTGGTTGCTCTCCTTATATGCTCACAGTGTTCAGTTCAGATATTTCCTATCCCAGGGGATATAAAATTGCATCTCCATACCTGAGAAGAATATCATTATTGTAAATTAGTATTTAAAATAAGCATTTTCCTTCAGAAATTACTTTTATGATAGAGAAGGTAACAAATAAGATCAATGAGAAAGAAGTGAAAAGTAGCTAGACTTTGTTAAAAATATTTTTTTTCTCATCAGTATCATGGAAATAGATGGTTTCTACATGTGCTTGGTAAGAACTTCCTCCTAGGAGGTAAATTCTGAAATTATTTTGGTTACTTTCCTCTGAAATTATTTTCGTTACTTTCCAATGGAAACAAGATTTACTCATTACAAATAAACAAGATTATGGATATATCCTAGAACCTCTGCTCAGCCATAGCCCATGGCAGCTCAGCATCCAAGTGGGTTACCTTAGTAAGGGGAAAAGGGACTGTCTCTCACATGAACTCAGTGGCGGGGTCTTTGACACTCCTCCCCCCAAGGGAGGAACAGCCTTGCTAGGCTACAGAGGAGGACATTGCAGCCAGTCTTGATTAGACCTGATAAACTAGGGTCAGATGGAAGGGGAGGAGGACCTCCCCTTTCAGTGAATTTAGGGGCAGGGAGGAGATGAGGGAGGGTGAGATTGGGAAGGAATGAGGGAGAGGTTTACAGCTGGGATATAAAGTAAATAACCTATAATTAATATAAAAGATTATAAAGAAACACAACTACTTATGCATCTGTTTCTGTGTGACTTTTACATTTTCTGGGAGCTATTATTTTTTCTTCATTAACCTAGTGATAATTATGCTTTCTCTGTCTTATAACTGAAAACACATTAGTACACATTAGTACAAAAATTTTGGTGAATTTCTTTTTTTAAACTGATATTGTCTGATCTGGTCCATTTAATTAGAAGTGATATAATAACTTGAAATTCATTATTGGTAAAGATCATTGTATTTGATAGTATAAAATTTTAATTGTGAAAATGTATATTAAACTATAAACATTTATTTGGTCCAGAAGTAGCTGCATCCTTTGTTTTCATCTCATATAAGAAATCTGCTATGCTAGGTTTTTAAAAAAGGTTTTAAAAGGTTTTTAAAAACCTGTTCTGTCCTGTGCCTTTGATATGAGAAAATGAATTGATAAAAGTAAAATAAGTTCAGTGTATTGTGTAACCACACATTTGTTCTTTTTTTTCTGAATAAGAATATTATCATTATCTTTATTTGATCCTTGCACATTGTATACCTACATCAAATTACCATAGTTGATGCCATAAATAATAAGAAATATGTATCAAGTAAAATTAGAACATTAAAGTAATATTTGATTAGAACTGTATGTGTTAAATAGGTTAGAAATTTTCCCTTCTTTTTGTTTAGTATATTTACAGGATAAAGATATCTTTGAAAAAATGAAAAAGGATAAAAAGTAGAAAAAGAAACATGCTGAATAAGATCTTGTCTTAAGCAACATGAAAAAACAAATAAATAGGACAGACAGGCTACCATTTCTTAATTATTAAGTACTTTTTTTTCTTTTAATGAAAATAGATTCTTTTCTCACACAATATATCCTGATTATGGTTTCCTATGCCCTGAGCAACATTGCTATAGTATGCTCACTTGTGAGTTCTGGAAATCAGCAGCAGCATCTATTTTTCTGTAAATGCTCTCTGTCATCTTTTAGTCTCTTTATTAAATCTGCTTATTTTATTAAATAATAAAAGATTAACACATTGAGAATCTCATTCTTCTTTGTCTCCATTACAGAGCCATCACCATTATTCATCCAATTTCATCTTTTTAAACTATGTATATCAATAAAGCTTACATAGATTTTTTTCAATTGGTTTTGATTCATGTCCTGATCTCAAGCTGCTACTATGAATTTCTATCTGAACATATTAAAGGGGTTTAAAAATACCATTATTATCACCCACATGCACAACTTTTCTTTGTTCTTTTTAAAATTTATTTATTTATTTTATTCACTTTAAATCCTTGTTGTAGCCTTATCCTTCTTTCCTTCCCAGTCCCACCCTCACTACCTCCGCCTTCTTCCTCAGAAAAGGGGAACTTCCTCTCCCATCTACCCTAGCTCATCAAGTTTTATCAGTACTGAGCATGTCCTCTTCCCCAGGATCGTAAGTAAGTCTATATCCTATGCAGTCCCCACTTGCCTTACAAGAGGACCCACGTGAGACTGAAGCTGCTCATCTACTGCATCTCTGCAGGGGAACTACAGCTCCAGTTGCTACATGGTCCTTGGTTGATGCTTCAGTCACAGCCAGCCCTTCTGTGCCTTGGTTAGTTGTCTTCTTGTGGATTTCCTGTCACCTCTAGGTCCTTTTCTCTCTCCTCCCACTTTTCCTTAGACTCCATAAACTGGAGCCTGATAGAGCTGTCCCCTGGGAAGCAGCACCCAACAGCACCAACCAGATGCCAAGACCCACATTCAAACACTGGTAGTTCTTTGGAGAGAGGATAGGTTTAAGGTTCAACTCTGTCTAGTCCTCTTCTTCCTCTGCCCCCATGCATCTGGAAGCACCTACCCAACACTTTTCTACACTGAAATATACGTATGCATTCATGTACTACAAAAGTATGTATGTATGTATGTGTGTGTATGGAGCTAATTGAAAAAGCATCTATGATGTCCAACAAAAGCATTCAGAATTCTGTGCTTTCCAGAATATAGGAGTGTGTCATCATCATTATATGCTGCAAAGGACTTATCTATAAAACATAGGCTTGTTTCCTTCACAAGTCAGGGCACCATGCTATGAGTTGATTCCATATTTATTTTGTCCCCAATGATTTATTGGTACTGGCCACTGAGAAGTTTTATAACTAGACTTGGATGACATGTATGTACCTAGTGAGACTCTTGTCTGTTCTGTATTTTTGTGAACATAGCTCTAGATCATTAATTTTAACTAAATATGATCTTTTCTGTGAAGATATTGCTTTGCTTTTTATCCCAGGAATTCAAATTTAATCACTTTGAACCCCATTAAGCTACCAGAAAAGACCATTAAGTGGTTGACCACCACAGATTAATTTGCCTTACAAATAAAGATTAGTCTGCAGTATCATGCTTTACATATTTATTTAAACATATAATTACTGAGCCATTTTTAAAAATTATTTACAAAATGACCTTAAGTATTGCAGACCTGAAAAGATTCAAGCAAACTGTAGGTTGCAACAAAAATAATATTAATGTTAGCATATTAATTAAAAAATTGAGATAATTTTTAAATAATTATAAATAATTACAAATAATGACAAATAATTACACAAAGAGTGAAGCACTTTTTAAAAAAAATACATGTATAAATGATATTGTTTAACCAACAGAAACTGTAGTGTTAGCATCTTCAGCTAAATATAAAGAAACTGAGGCAAAAATAATTGTAATCTTTGCCAAATTTCTGTTAAAAAGTGTTTTTGTTTAAAATCAGGTTCTTAGACATTAGCTTCCACAGATTTAATCTAGTTGAAATTGAAATAACTAAAATATTCTGCATTTCACCATGAGGCCGAGTGATAGCAGATTTTTACCATTAATTTAAGTGCACAAATTTGGAAACACCAGAGAAAATACCATAACTCCCACCACTTCTGTGTTTAATGGATTGTCGGCATCAGAGCATATGTGCATAGGATAGCAGTCTGCTGAACATAGATTACCTTGGGTTGGCTTTCTGTTTCATCATAACAGATTCAATTTATTATATGTTTTAGAAGTTTTATTAATATAATCTTCTTGCTAGATGATGACAGCTGTGAACTGTGAAGGCAGATAGTAGGGGGTCACAGAAGGTGATAGCAATTAAACGATGTTTTTAAGGATGTTACAAAATAATGAAAAGCATGCAGAACAAGTATTGAAACAAGGAAAATCTAAGTCAGATCTTTTAACATTGTTGTGAGGAAAACAACCTAATTCACTTGTTAAATTTAATACGCATCCATGGTCCTATAAATAACCTTATACTCATGTGCATGCAAGCAATGACAATTAAAATTTAGTGGTTTATTTTAAAATGTTATGAAAGTAAGAGAGAAAGCAGTTATGGAGAACGTAGTTTCCAGGTTAGTGAGAGGGGAACATTAGAGGATATTTTGGAGTATGTCCAAAATACATGAAATGCATGTGTAAATATTTACAGTTTTAATGAGCATCTACACATAAGGCCTAAACTCTGTCACTTGGATACAGTAGGAATCAAAGTCTGTCTTTCCCTGAACTTTTAATATCAACTCTTTTTTTTCTATTTTCCTTTAAAAATTAATATATTGTCTCAATTAAGGGAACATTGAACACTTCTCACACAGCATAAAAATGTCTTTTCTCTCCTAACACTGGAGGTTATTATGCTGACAGGGCTCTTTCCCTTGTCCTTTTAAAATAATTTTCTTATATAAACAGGTTAACTCCAGCAGTTCTGGTTCATTGGTCATTAGTGTTAGTGCACCTTTAAGTGGCTTGTGTTTCCAGACCAGTGGGCAGAATGGCTAACTCTGCTCTGCACAAGCCAACCTGTCCATCAAAATAACTGCAATCTCCTTAAAAATCTTTCTTTTCAATTTGTCTTTTGTCTTCAGAATTTTTGAAAGAATAAAGGTTGTCATATGATCTCAATATACCAGGCTATTGCTAAACCAATGGGAAAGTTGATAGATTTGATAGCATTAGCAGGTTAAACTTTGTTTCTTCTAATATTAAAAGCCTAATATCATTATTATACTACAAATAGATAAAGTTAATTTGAGAATAAAATTAAGATAATATCAATAATAAAACACTAATATGACAAGTTGAACTTCTGGTTTTATAAATAAAATATTCATTTTCTAATATTAAAATTTTATAACTAATAGAGCTAAGTCATTTTTATAGCATGAAGATTTAGAAACATAAAAAAAGGTTCAGTTAGAGTATGTGGATAAATACCATTGATTTTTAAAAGGCTTGGTTGAATGAACATACGCAGATTATATTTAATGCTGTAGGGTAATGTACTCTTAAGGGAATCACTTTTTTGTGTCAGTTCAGACAAAGGTGCAGGCACTAAGCTGTCCTTTGTGAAAAGGACCAGCTGATGAGTCACTAGTTAACAGCTTAAGCAACATCATGTAAGGGTGTTTCCCATTGGAAAACTGATTCCATTAAATATGACCAAAGAAGAGATTAGAGATACTTTTTAGTTATTCAAGACCACAAACAGAAGAGTGACTAATATTATTGACTAATACTTTCTAGTATTGACTAATAATTTCCAGTTTGGAAAAATAGAAATAAAGAATCATTGAGAGGGTATAGAGCTGCACAATAATTTTAATAACTTATTTACTAAATTGCGATTTATTTGTATCACTTTAACATGTCATCTGTATTTTAGAAAGAATCCCAAGCATCATAAGCTGTTCTCCTATACTAATAAAACTAAACCCCTGAATTTAATGAGTTGATTGTTCGTACGGGTATAACTGTTCTGTTACTCAACATCCAGAGTCATCATTTGTTGTTTTATCAAACGTTTCAAGAGATCTTTTTTGCTAGAGAACAGTAAGGAATGTTGTACTTTTTGATCTCTTACAGATGAGTTTGAATTTACTTAATATATCCATTTATTTAATGGTATTGTATGGGTGTTCTGCCTTCAATTATGTGTACCTTGTGCATGCCTGCTGCCCATGGAGTTAAGAGGAGGGGTTGGATCAACTAGAACTGTAATAATGCATGGTTGTGAGCCACCATGAACGGTGAATGAGAGTCCTCTGCAAGAACAGGAAGGACTCTTAACCACGGATGAGTTTTAATCATGCCAGAGAGCAACGATTTTTGTATATTTTTAGAATTGAATATTTGTTGTTCTGTGACATCTTACTGGCATCACCATATCTGTCTTCTATTGCCTGGGACAACCACTCTGACAGTCTCTGTCCCAAAAAGGTTCTCAGAAGCATATGACTCTGTGGCAAACATGCAGAAAAAGCAATTATTAACTTCTATTGCAAGCCACATAGGCTAGAACGCTCACTACTTCTACACACACTAGCTTTTCTGTTTGTTTGTTTGTTTAACACTTTAAAATATTTTATTTTTATTATTTTTACAATTTATTCACTTTTTATTTCGGATGTGTCCTCCTCCCTCATCTCCTCGATCCCTTCCTCCCTCCATCTTCCCCCATCTCCCTCCATCCACTGTTACAGGAAGTCCTCCTCCCATACTGTCTGACGCTATGCTACCTTCTGCAAAGAAACACTACACAGGTTTGAGCAGTTTGGTAAATGGTGAAGGAAGAGGGCTCTAGCCTCGTCATCGGACTCTGCTTATATGATGGGAACTTTAGGAGCTGGTGCCTAGGTAGTGTAGAAATAGGTCATTGGAAGCTTCTCCTGAAAGGACATGATTTTGTCTTTAACCTCTTAAATGTGTCCTCTAATTCTATCTCTCACTAACTCACTCCCACGTTGTCTCTCTCCCTCTCCTTTCCCGGCTATCTTGATGTGGGCATGTTGACTACACTGAGCAGTCTCTTATTGGGCTTCTGTGTTTTTCTCTACCAACACAGAA
Organism: Pachyuromys duprasi; assembly: GCA_028658305.1. Lineage (NCBI taxonomy): Eukaryota > Metazoa > Chordata > Mammalia > Rodentia > Muridae > Pachyuromys > Pachyuromys duprasi. Next base: position 47,235,334 of record CM053759.1, read on the forward strand.
CTCAGAAATAACAGATCTAAGTGGCTATAAAAAAGTCCCCTAAAATCATGAGACAATAAATATAATCCATTAGGTTATGTTGGTGAGATATTTTCCCACAATGATATAAAAACCAGCAGCATATGCTTTTTCTATGTAGTTACAAATTAAAAGTTGTAAAGTACATTTTCTATTTTTCAAAACATTTCCTGACTTTTATGTATTTTATATTAATAGACATATATTGAAATCAAAGTTTATGTTTTTTTTGAAGACTCAGTTTTGTCATGTGGTGTTTTGCTGTTATTTGGCTACTGAGAGGGCTGGTGATGTTTTTCTGTGCGCTCTCTCATGTGAGGGGAGTGACTTTGGCCAGCTGAGAACATCCCTAGGTGGACTCTGAGGAGAGGAGATATATAGAGGGCCACACAAAGTGAGACATCACATTCTGGTTTGACATTGCTGAGCTGATCTTCATGCTCTGACACTTGATTTTGCAGAAAGAAATGTTCCAGAGAACTTTTCGGGGCAATCCAACTGAGTCTTGTGGCTTTTATTGACTTGTCCTGATCTTCTGAATCCTATTGCTGCTTGGTGTTGGCCTTTGGACTAGACTGCTGGTATCCTGATGACTGAGTTTGGTAATTTCCTAAAAACCTATTGACCATAATGAGCGGGAAGTAGATAAAAGATCTCTTCGCTATTTTCCCTAATAATCTCCTACCTAATGTTGGGGATTGGCAGGGAGGCAAACATCTTAGAATCCTAAATAAAGTAGATTTGGAGAAAATTCTTAGCGTAGAAAATATGATGATTTGTTATCTTTCAAAAGAAAGACCATTTTATAAACTAAAAAAAGGATATTTTGTTTTTTTGTCTAGTGCCTCTGTTCTTAGATTAATTGTATGGTTGTTTACAAGTATTAGTTTACTTGACATATTACAAAGAAAACCAGCAAATTTTACCTTTCCTTTTCAGTAAGTAAAAAAATCTCCTTATTATCTTATGAGCAAAATTTATTTATGTATATGTGTGTATCTGTTTGTTGACTGGTTCCATGACAAATTGACATAAACTATCACCATCTAGGAAGAGACAAACTCATCTAAAAACATGATCCCAACAGACTGGCCTATGGGCAAGTTTATGTTTCATTCTCTTGATTGATTATTGAGACAGCCCAGCTCACTGTGGGAGATGTCAACCCTGGGCTGATGGTTGATCCTCGGTGCTATAAAAAAGCAAGCCATGAGGAGGCAGCCAGTGAGCGGCACTCTGTCATGGTCTCTGCAGCGGCTCCTGGCTCCAGGTTCCCACTGTTCTTCAGTTCTGCTCAGACATCTCTAGAAGATGAATTAAACCCTTTCCTCTTCACGTTGCTTTTGGTTGTGGTATTTTACCACAGCCATAGAAACTCTTAGTAAGATATCTATGTCATCATCAAATTTGTGTGTGTACATAAATCTGAAGGCCATAGGTTACAATGGTGTCTTACTCCCTTAAAGATAATGGAATCCCATCATCTCACCAGAAGTCAAAAATTGTGAGGAGCTACACTTCAGCATTTTTATCACAAATTTTAAGGAGTCTCTTGGGTAACTTCCTGTCTAGACTGAGTTGGCTTTTTTGTTGTTGTTTGTTTGTTTTGTTGTGCGAAGAGAGTGGACAACAAAGTTCAATGTCTCTTATTCTCAATTATGAGTCTGGAGTCATCAATACCGTGATGCCTTTTTTGCCAGTAAAAGCATGATCCAAAATCTCAACCTGAAGCACACTGATCAACAAGCACATGCCACTGTGCCCAGCATTTTGGAGGGTGTCAGAACTCTGAACTCAAGTCCACATGCTTGCAGGACAAGCACTTTAATCACTGAGCCATATTCGAGCTCCTAGTATGAAGTTCTCAAATATTAATTTTATTTTAACATTTAATATATTTACATAAAGTTACATCACTTATTTAATGATGCTAAAAGTAATTCATTTGTATACTTCAAATTAATTTTTTAAGCTTTTACATTTTACTCATGACTACTATTTTATTTAATGGGATATTGGGTATTTTATCAAATCTGTTTTCATAGAACAGCAGTGAGGGTATAAAATAGAGTGTTCTCACTATTCTGCTTAAAGGAGACATTTTAGCCCTTTCAAATGGTTTTAAAAGGTGGAGCCTTACATTTATTTTAATGCAAAATTCTGAACATAAAAAGTCAATAAAATTTATGTGTTTTTAAAATGCAATAAAATTGGTCAATCAAATAAAATTTTAATCCTGTACATAGAAGTTTATCTAAATTATTGTCTGAGAGAAATAAATGCATGATCAAAATTACTGATTAAGAAATATTATACAAAGGGAGCTAAAACACTCATTGGGCCACCAAACTACTTAAAGCATTTTCTGTTGAATCATCTTGATTTCCTGTGTTATGTCCTTGAGAGCAGCTGAGACTTATTGGACTGTAAAAGTGAAATTACCTGGAGCAGAAGGTATTTTTAAACACATGTTTTCCCAAAGAAGGCAGCTGCCCACTGCGTGAGTTCTCTGAGCACTGCTGTACTCAGCAGCTAACTTCCTTTACCTGACATTTCCAGGGCAAGGGGAGACCCATGACACATTGTTTTTCTATCTGAAGGAGTCAGCTTATGGAATTTTACTTTTTTACTTCATTTTTAGCATATAATCTGGAGGTTAGTCTCACAGAGACCTGACAGAAACAGATGCTCTTACCAATGTCTGTTCTTAAATAGGGAAGTTGTCTGCAAGTGAACTGTTGGGCAAATTTTTACTGACTGATGTAGCTTTTAAGGAAGTTGCTTGTGGTTTGTTGCTTTAAAACTGCTGTAAGATCCGTGGAGATAACCTAGGACCCCTGCACAGATGTAGCCAATGGCAGCTCAGTGTCCAAGTAGGTTCCATAGTAATGGGAACAGGGACTGCCTCTGACATGAACTGATTGGCCTGCTCTTTGATCACCTCACCCTGAGGGGGGAGCAGCCTTACCAGGCCACAGAAGACAATGCAGCCAGTCCTGATGAAGCTGATAGACTAGGATCAGAGGGAAGGGGAGGAGGACCTCCCCTATCAGTGGTCTTGGGGAGGGACACGGGTGCCGAAGGGGGAGGAAGGCAGGGATTGGGACGGGAGGAGGGAGGGAACTACAGGGGTATATAAGGTGAATTAAAGTGTAATTAATAAAGAATTTAATAAAAAAAATGCTATCCGAGTGTTGAATAAACGAGTCTTGAGTCTTGATCAAAATCTTGTCTCTACTCCATTCCTCCCGTCTCTGTTACTATCATTCCCACTCCTTCCTTCAGGTAACCCTGCTCCACTTCCTCGGTGGGACAGGACAGGAGGCTTCCAAACTTGGGACCCGAATAGGAGGGATTCAGTGAGGAACGCTGTGGTCTGCAGTTCCAGATGCTAAGGTAAAAATACTTTCTGAAGACAGCCCATCTTGCGAAGAAAAAAAGGTAGGCATTCAGCGCAACCATGGGGCAGAGCAGTAGTAGAGAATTATTTATGTGAACATTGAAGTCAATGCTTAAAACGCGAGGAAATAGGATAAAGCCTAAACCCCTTAAGAAGTTTTTGAAGTTTGTAAATAATGTTTGTCCTTGGTTTCAAGAGGAAGGTACAATAAATTTGGAAACCTGAGAAAAGGTGGGAACAGGGTTATGAGATTATTATACAGCCAATGGCCCTATAAAGGTACCTGCTGAGACATTTTCCTTCTGGGCATTAATCTGTGATGTTCTTGACCCACGGCATGAGAGTGAAAAAATGAAAAATTTAATTTCACAGTCAGGGGGGAATTAAGAGAAACCAGAATAGCCAAAGGATCAGGGCAAAGTATTACAAGAATTAACCATAATGTGCATGCTGAAGCTCAAGCAGATCTGAATAATGCTAAGGCTGGAGCTAATTCAAGAGATGTTAACCAAGTCCAGGAAGAATATTCTCCTCTTGAGAGGGCAATTTCTAAAGCACAAGATGCAGGAGAAGATTAAGAGTTAGCTTTTCCAGTTGTGGGGGTACTTGATGCCCAAGGTAATTGGGTTCGTGAATATTCTCCTCTTGAGTTTAAACAGATAAGAGAATTAAAAATTGCATGTGCTCAATATAGACATAATGCACCTTTTACCACTGCCATGGTGGATTCTCTTGTGGAAGCAAATGTCACTCTAGCAAATTGGAAAACTGCAGAGCTTATTTGAAACAGGATGAGGGGCCAACCCCAGGCCCCCAGACCCAGCTAACAGATTTATGGGGCCATGAAATCTGTCCCTCAAACTCCCACAAATCCATTCTACAACTTGTCAGAGCAACCCCAGGAAGCGCAGAACTGGACCTCAGTTCCTCCTCCTACACAGTATTAACTCCTGAAATGGGAGTACAGGCTCTTCCCACAGGAGTTTATGGTCCCTTGCCGGAGGGAATGATGGGACTAATTGTTGGGAGAAGCAGTAGTACCATGAGAGGGTTGCAAGTATTTCCAGGAGTTATAGATAATGTTTGTATAGCAGATACCAAAGTCATGGTAAGTTCACCTACAAGAATTTTCTGTGACACAAAATAGTCAAAGAATTGTTCAAATAGTTTTATTAAATATGCCCAATTTGCCTAATTAAACAACTAGAAGAGGAACAAGAAGCTTTGGATCTTCAGATTTGTACTTTAGTACTTGGGTACAACCAATTACTACAGGTAGACCTCAGTTGATTCTTCGGCTTAATGGGAAGCATTTTGAAGGATTGCTGGATAATGGAGCAGATGTTACAATTATAGCTGAACATCATTGGCCACCTAATTGGCCTAAGCAGCCCACTTTAACTCATTTAAAAGGAATGGGACAATCTCAAAATCCCGAACAAAGCACAGATTTAATAATCTGGCAAGATAAAGAAGGAAATAGGAACATGTGCCAACCTATGTTGTTAATGGTTTGCCTGTTAATCTTTGGGGAAGAGACATTCTTTGGCAAATGGAAATTATGATGTGCAATCCTAATGAAATTGTAGCCTCTCAAATGTTAAAAAATGGATACCTCCCAGGGCAGGGATTAGGAAAGGACAATCAAGGCAGAGTACAACCTGTTGAGGCTCAAAGAAATGATGGTACAAAAGAGCTAGGGTATTTCCAATGCAGGCCACTGAACAGCCTGCAGCCCATGCAGATGGTATTAACTGGAAATCTGATGGACCTATGTGGGTAGATCAGTGGCCTCTTACATCAGAGAAAATGCAAGCTGCTCAATTGCTTGTGCAGGAGCAATTAGAAGCCAGACATATTGTAGAGTCCACCTCTCCATGAAATACTCCTACATTTGTCATTAAGAAAAAATCTGGAAAATGGAGATTACTTCAGTATTTAAGGAAAGTTACTGAAACCATGGAACTTGTGGGAGCCCTACAACCAGGACTACCTTCACCTGTGGCCATTCCCAAACATACTTTTAAAATAATAATAGATCTTAAAGATTGTTTTTTTTTACCATACCCCTTCATCCTGATGATTGCCATAGATTTGCTTTCCGTGTACCTTCAGCCAATTTTAAGGAGCCCATGAAAAGGAACATTGGTGTGTTCTGCCTCAGGGGATGACCAATGGTCCTACTTTATGCCAGAAGTTTGTGGCTCAGGCTTTAAAAGAAGTTAGGGAAAATTGGCCTCAGATGTATATTATTCATTATCTGGATGATAATTTAATTGCTGGAGCCAATGGTTCTCAAGGATTGTTATGTTTTGCTCAGATGCAAATGAGTCTACAACAATATGGAGTGCAAATAGCTCCTGAAAAGGTACAAAAAGTTGATCCATATTTTTAATTAGGATTTAAATTATATCCAACAAAATTTCTCATCAAAAGATTCAGATTAGGATAGATAATTTAAATACCTTAAATGATTTTCAAAAATTATTAGGTGATATTAATTGGCTTAGGCCATATTTAAAACTTACCACTGGAGAACTTAAGCCTTTGTTTGATATTTTAAAAGGGACTGCTTGTCATTTATCTCCAGGAACCTTAACCCCTGAAGCACGAGGTGCCTTAGAAGTTTTTCAACAGGCCATAGATGATCAACTTGTTACCAATCTAGATTATGTAAAACTCCTTGAGTATTTAGTTTGTTGTACAAAATTTACACCTACAGCATTGTTTTGGCAAAATGCACCTATTATGTGGATTCATTTGCCTTCCTCTCCCTTTAAGGTTATTTATCCATATTATTCTGCTGTGGCTAAACTGATATATTTAGGACGATTGAAAGGTAAAAAATATTTTGGAAAAGAGCCTGATATTATCTATCAACCTTATTCCAAGGAACAACAAGAATGGCTATATGCTCATACAGATGATTGGCCCTTGCTTGCGCTAGTTATATAGGGAAACTAGAAAATCATTATCCAGGAAATGAGTTAATTCAGTTTTTAAAAGTACATCCTATAGTATTCCCTATAAAAACCAAAATTGCTCCTATTATTAATGCTTTTTCAGTGTTTACTGATGGTTCTTCATCTGGCATTGCTGCCTATACTTATGAGGGGAAGGTAGTATCTTTTAACATGTCTAGCATATCTGCACAAATAGCAGAATTGTCTGCAGTGTTGGCAATGTTTCAAAACTTTAATAGACAACCTTTAAATATTTTTACAGACAGTGCTTATATTGCTCAGTCATTGCCTAGATTAGAAACTGCAGGACAAATTCAAGTGTCTTCTCTAGCTGGAATTTTATTTTTGCAAATTCAAAAATTAATTCAGGATAGATCATTTCCTTTTTTTATTGGACGGTTAAGGACACATTCTGATTTACCAGGACCTCTTTCTGGAGGGAACACTCTGGCAGACAAAGCTAGTAAGGTATATTAGTCTCAATTAGAGGAGGCTCAGAATGCCCATAATATGCACCATCTCAATAGTCAAACATTGAGACTCAAATATGGATTAACTAAAGAGCAAACTAGAAGCATAGTTCAAGCTTGTAAAATTTGTCCTCAATTTTAACATGTTCCACATTTGGGGATCAACCCTAAAGGACTGGTCCCAAATCAAATTTGGCAAATGGATGTGATCCACATTCCTGAATTTGGAAAACTGAAATATGTGCATGTGTGCATTGATACTTTCTCTGGATTTATTTTTGCTACTCCTCAATCAGGAGAAGCTACAAAAAATGTTATTGCTCATTGCCTTGAAGCTTTTAATGTTTTAGGAGTTCCTAAACAATTTAAAACTGACAATGGAACTGGATATACAAGTATATTTTTTAAAAGATTTTGTCAACAATTTAGAATTTCTCACATAACTGGAATACCTTACAATCAAGGACAGGGCATGGTGGAATGTGCCCATCAAGCAATTAAAAATTATTTGCAAAAAACAAAAAGGAGGGAGTTACTCCCCCAAACACTAAAGAATCATCTTAATCATGTTCTTTTTATTTTGATTTTTTAAAATTTGGATAAAAACGGCAAGTCTGCTGCTGATAGATTTTGGCACACAGACACTAAAACATCTTATGCAAAAGTAAAATGGAAGGATCTTTTAACAAATCAATGGTATGGACCCGACCCTGTACTTATATGGGGACGAGGATCTGTTTGTGTTTTTTCACAGGAAAATGATGCTGCAAGATGATTGCCTGAGAGGTTGGTGCGACAAGTAGATCACAACGGGGGTGTGGATGGCAGCGATCACAGTGATGATCACTCACATGACCTTGGCTACCTTGGCTAAAATGTATTGGTCTTGTGTCCCTGAGCCACCACTTCTGTGTCCAGTTTCTTAGGTGCTAATAGCAGTAAATTCCACCTGCCTTCTGGGATGGCCTTTGCAGAGGATCACCTATTCAGGAAGCCAATCAACTACACTGACTGGGGAACTGGATTTCCCCTATGTTTGGAGAAAAGTCGTCCTAAAACCTTAGGATGCTTACAGGTTGCTCTCTGGCCTTTTGAGGGGCAACCTGCTCTTGGTTGCAAAAATGGGATCAGAGGTTTGTACATAGCTGTCCCTTGGGGGACGGAAAGAAGCAACATTCCTGTGCCTTTTGAGCAACCTCCATATGGAATGAGATTTTGCACCTATTCTTCAGTCCCTTTGCAATGATATTTTGCACACAATCCCATTGAATATACTCTTTTGGGGACTAACTTTTCCATCTTTGATTGGAGTAATGCCAGACACTTCATTCCACCACAGCTTGCCCTGTCCTATGGTTTGTGGAGTACTAAAGCGGGAAAATCGCAGTTTGATCTCTGGAAACTTGCTGCAGCACTTGACATGGTGAGCTCCATTCCAGGACCAAATGAGAATACTGTGCTGAGAACTGGGCCAGGGGTCCAGTGTTGGCTTGTGTATCAGCCCCTTATGTTTTGCTCGTAGGACGATTTAATATTAACCTTTTCCTAATAATGATTCTTTCGTTGTAGATTGTAATTCCTGTTTTCTTAGTAATTGTGCTACTAAGGGAGATGAACATGTGCTAATTCTAAAACAGCCACCTTCTGTAATGCTTCCAGTAAAGTTATCAGGAGAATGGCATACAGATAAAAGTATTTTAATGATAAATAAGCTTAAAGAATTGATTAGACCTAAAAGATTTGCTGTTGGTTTAGTTGTTGCTGGAATAGTGGCATTAATCACTCTTATTTCTTCCACAACGGCTCCTGCTGTGGCCCTTTCCCAGACAGTATATACCGCCTCTTATGTTAATCAGCTTGCCCAACATGTGACTCGTGCCTTGCATTTTTCAAGTAAGTTTGGATAAGTTGACACAACGTGTGGATGCTTTGTGTGCTTCCCTCAATCTGCTAGGAGAAGAGGTGGAAGGGCTAAAAAGGTTAAACAAGTTACAATGTCATGCAGAGTTTCAGTGGATTTCTGTTACTCCTTATGTGTACAATCATTCTAAATTCAATTGGACTCGGGTTCAACATCATTTGTCTGGTATTTGGTCTCATACCAATTTATCCTTAGATCTTGCTACCATGAGGAAGGAAGTTTTTTTCCCCCCTCTGTAGGTTGTTTCTTTTTTATTTTTATTTTTTATTATTAATTACACTTTATTAACTCTGTATCCCAGGTGAATCCCACTCCCTCATTCCCTCCCAATCCCACCCTCTCTCCTTCGTCTACTCCCTGCCCCTTTCTAAGTCCACTGATGGAGGACCTCCTCCCCTTTCATCTGACCCTGCTTTATCAGGTCTCTTCAGGACTGGCTGCAAAGTTCTCTGTGGCCTAGGAGGGCTGTTCCTCTCTAGAAGTTTTTAATTAAGCTGAAGTACCTGCTTTGGAAGTAGATATCACTCAAACTGCCTCAGACATCTTTGATGGACTTAAGAGATATTTTCCTTCGGGCAGCAGTATCTTGCAATACAGTCTTTCATTGGAAGGAATGGCAGAACTATGGGTCATCACTTGTGGGCTTCTTCCCTGCCTTCTTCAATTTTTTTCTGCAGCACTTGCAATTCATCCAACACAATTGCATGGAACCAAGCAACAACAGTCCCTTAATCCTGTGTGATATGAAGGCAGTCAAAGACAGGGAAGACCAGATTCTCCTTATGACCAACCTAAGACAGAGGCAGGAGCATGCTCTCCTGTTACTCCAAGATGGATAAGGAACGGGGAGAGACTGGCGACCTAAGACAGACGCTTCATGGTTTACAGGATTGTAAAAACAAAAAAGGGGGACCTGAAGGAGTCAGCTTATGGAATTTTACTTCTTTACCTGATTTTTAACATATAGTCTGAAGGTTAGTCTCACAGAGACCTGACAGAAACAGATGCTCTTACCAATGTCTGTTCTTAAATAGGGAAGTTGTCTACAAGTGAACTGTTGGGCAAATTTTTACTGACTGACGTAGTTTTTACTTTAAGGAAGTTGCTTGTGGTTTGTTGCCTTAAAAACGCTATCTGAGTGTTGAATAAACAAGTCTTGAGTCCTGATAAAAATCTTGTTTCGACTCCATTCCTCGAGTCTCTGTCCCTATTATTCCCACTCCTTCCTTCAGCTAACCCTGCTCAACTTGCCCCGTGGGATGGGACATCTATCATTTATTAAAAGCAAGGAAAAGAACCATAACACATTGTTCTTCTATCATTTACTAAGGGCAAGGAAGAAATATGAAACATATTGTTTTTCTATCATTTACTATGCTTTCAGTACTAAAAGAAAAACTGATATTTGACATCATAAAAATTTGTTTTAAGATCCTGAAAACACAAGATACTTGTTTATATATTAATAATAATAGCAAATTTTTATTATTTTGTTTATTGATTTTTAAATTAATTTATTTTTATTAATTACAGTTTACTCACTTTGTATCTCAGCTATAGCACCCTCACTCATCCCCTCTCAATCCCACCATCCCTCCTTCATCTCCTCCCATGCTCCTCCCCAAGTTTACTGGTAGGGGAGGCCCTCCTCCCAGTCCTTCTGACTCTAGCCTGGGAGGTCTCATCAGGACTGGCTGCATTGTCCTCTTGGCAAGGCTGCTCTCTCATCAGGGGGAAGTGATCAAAGAATCAGCCACTGAGTTCATGTCAGAGACAGTCCCTGTTCCCATTACTAGAGCACACACTTGGAGATTGAGCTGCCATAGGCTACATCTGAGCAAGGGTTCTGGGTTATCTCCATGCATGGTACAGTGATTGGAGTATCAACCTCAGAAAAGACCCCTGAGCCCAGATTTCTTGATTCTGTTGTTCTCCTTGTGGAGCTACTGTCCCCTCCAGGTCTTTCTCTCTCCCTCTTCTTTCACAATATACCCTGCACTCCACCCAAAATTTGGCTATGAGTCTCAGCCTCTCCTTTGGTACCTTGCTGGGTAGAGTCTTTCAGAGGCCCTCTGTGGTAGGCCCCTGTTGTTCAATGGTTTTCTAACAGTAACAAGACACGTTTATTTAATATCAGCAACAGGAAAAACCTCTTTTTTTTCTGCAATACTTTCTTTAATTGATATTTTATTTTTAATATAAACCCACATGTCTGTTTTATCTGATAATTAACATTATAATAAATTTGATTCACATCAAATGAATTAATATTTACAATCTTACATAAGATGTATCTTTAATACAGATTTTTAAATATATTGATTAACTATTCATACTTAAAAATGTTAATGAATGTTAATCTTTGCTTGCATATGCAAAGGAAATTAACAATACCAATCTGAACCTATTTATTATTATTCAAAATCCACCAATATGCAAATATACTTTATATTTGGAGCTTTTGAAATCCTGATGGAGGGGTATTTGCAGTTACACTTGACATTCCAGTCAAAGTGGTTCTGCCTGAGGATGGTGAAAATCACAATTTGGAAATAATCATAGGACATGACAACTTCCAAATTAGGCTGTTGGACAGTTGAGCAATTGAACAGCTAAGACTGCTTCTTTGTCCTCTGGAAAAATAATAAAATAAATATTAATAGTTGCATACTTCTTTTCTGATAGAAACCAAGGTTGTACAGAAATACAGAGAATAACTAAAATCCTATATGTATTTGGTGGTATTTTCTTGCAAGACTGGTACTGATTTATGAATGGCAAATGAATAATGTTCACCAATAAGATCTTTCTGTTATCAGAAACTCAAATTGTCTTAGCATTTTCTAGGTCAGCCTTCTTGAACTCCTTGAAGGATCAATGATTTAGAAGAGAAAGAACAATCCCCATGATCCTCTCCAAAGATGCTCACACTCTTCCCAGACCTTGTGAATATATACCATCAAATTACACAAAGAAGTTGCTATTGTGATTAGTATAAGAATATGTATATATAATAAATATGTATATATACTTTAATTATATAATATATTGTATAATATATATGAGATATATTATATATTATATAATATAATTATATTATATATATTATATCAGTGAGAATATATATGTGTAATATATATACATATATATGTATATATATATATATGTATCAGTGAGAATCATCAGATCCTTATCAGTGAAAGCCAGAAGTCCAAAAACAGAGGCAAAAATGTGAAGATGTAATTAGGAAGTGAAATTACATTCATTGATGATATAGCATAGGACTTTGCTTAGTTGCTGCAAGATGCTACTACACACTGGAAACAAACAAACAACAAAGGAATCCTTTGCCCCAGACACACAGGAGTGGTGGGGCATGGGGCTTCTGACCACCAAGTCAACTTAGCAAACACTAATTTGGTCCTGACTTACATAACTAAAACAGTTCACAGAAGTGAAACAGAAAATTTTGTCTAACCAGTAAAGCATTACTTAAATTGAAGTTGATTTTTTTAAGAGTCACTTAAGGATAATGAAATCTACTCATTGTTATCCAGGTATGAGTTATGTTTGCCTATGTGAATCAGAAGATTCATCTACTTTACTTAGGTTTACATGATTTGCTAAACACAGGTACTAAATATACTTTTATATCATTTTTGACTTTTGTGTGGTGTAGTAACTCCTCTATTAAAATTATAATTTTATAGTAATATTACGTTTTCTTGATGAATGATTAAATAAAATGTAATGAGCTAATGGTAAGATGAAGCTTTATTATATAAATGCAGGCATATTAAGCGCAGAAGGGTGAGGGAAAGGATAGTGCACACAGGGTGAGAGGAAGGAGAAAGGGAACAGGAAGGGGGGAAAGGGGTAGAAAGGAATGAAAAAAGGTAGTGAAACCAAGATGCCTGGTTTATATACTGAAGGGCCCCTGGGAGAGAAGCCTCATCCCAAGACTGAGGTCAGGGTACGGCAGCCACACCCTGCAGCAGGAAGCCACACCTTTTGTTAATAATAAAGGGATAATAAATGAGTGAAGAATCTTTTCTGACTACTCCTAGCTGACATTGGGGGGCATTGATTTTGGGGATAGGGCAAAAGGCTGGGATGTTGGCCAAGTTTCAACAGCAGGCAGTTCGGTTTGGTGTCCAGGATCTGTGAGGCCATCTGCAGCTAGGAAACTGGAGGTCCTGCTGATGCCATCTGGAAGGTTTGGGCCCAAGCACCTGAGTTCTGTCTCTTGAAGGAACAGGATGCGGGTAAATAGTGGGAACTGGAAAAGGATATCGAGTGAGCTATCCCAGAAACAGAAAGACCCACACAGTATATACTCACTCATATAGACATCTAATATAAGATAAACCTACTAAAATCTGTACACCTAAAGAAACTAATCAAGAGGGAGGACTCTGGCTAAAATGCTCAATCCCCAGGCAGAAAGGCAAACAGGATGGACATCAGAAGAAAGAGAAAACAGGAAACAAGTCAGGAGCCTACCACAGAGGGCCTCTGAAAGGCTCTGCCCTGCAAACTATCAAAGCAGATGCTGAGACTTATGGCCAACCTTTGGGCAGAGTGCAGGGAATCTTATGAAAGAAGGGGAAGATACTAAGATCTGGAAAGGACAGGAGCTCCACAAGGAGAGCAACAGAAACAAAAAATCTGAGCACAGGGGTCTTTTCTGAGACTGATACTCCAACCAAGGACCATTCATGGAGATAACTTAGAGCCCTTGCACATATGTAGCCTATGGCAGTTCAGTGTCCAAGTGGGTTCCATAATAATGGGATCAGGGACTGTCTCTGACATGAACTGATTGGCCTGCTTTTTGATCACCTCCCCCTGAGGGGGAGAAACATTGCCAGGCCACAGAGGAAGACAATGCAGCCACTCCTGATGAGACCTAACAGACTAGGATCAGAAGGAAAGAAAAGAAGACCTCCCCTATCAGTGGACTTGGGGACTTGGGGAGGAGCATGTATGGAGAAAGGGGAGGAAGGGAGGGAGCTACTGGGGATATACAAAGTGAATAAAGTGTAATTAATGAAAATTTTAAAACAAGAAAAAAAGAATTCTAAGCAGTAGATACCACTAGATATTAAAATAAAATTATTACAATGCATCTACATGGGCACACATGTTGGGTGAACATTTTTTAAAAGCCCATTGCTTTATGTAATTTTTCTTTTATAATGAGGAATCCATAAATTGAATTATAAAACAAATTGTCTGAGACCTAATTATATAACTTCTCAGTAGACAGTTACTCAAAAGGTGTATTAGAAGATACAATGTACACCTTTTCAAGTACAGTATATTTTAAAACTATGACTTTTTGATAATAAAGTTGGAGAAAAATCATTAAAAGTTTAACCTGTTGTTCAAAAAGAAAGAAAGGAAGGAAGAGGGACAAAGTTATTCTCACTAGATCCTTTATATGAATCTGTTCTGCAGGGCTTGTTTGATGGATTAGTTTTGTCATGCCTGGTGCCTTGAGTTTGGTTCCCCAGGCCCAAAGTTGAGTATGTAAAGAAAGAATGAATTCCTCTATGTTTTTCTCTATATTCCACAGCCTACATGGTACAAATGCATATAAATACAGAATTCCAGAGATGAGATAATAAGTAGAGTGAGCAAAGAAAGAGCTAATTGGATATGAATGGGTAGAAATAACATAAGTAAATGTTATTTACATGTGTAAATTCTTACAAACATCATAGTCAGCTTAATAGACCATCAAATGTCTCATTTGTTAAAAAATACATTTTATTCAAAAAGCCCCTTGTTTCCCATATACATATATTTACTCTCAACTTGTTAGTTTTATAATTATGTAATAATATAGGGTGTTTTATGTAATTTAAGCATTTTTAAAGAGTAATATTTTACACAAATATTTTTATTATATTTTAAATTGTTACAGGTAACAAAATATTTGTTTTGAACAGTACAGTAATTTGACTATAATATGATAATTTCACACACTGATATCATGTATCTGTATAGAATTTAAATAATTTTAAAAATTTTTTTCATCTTCTAAAACATTAAGTTTAAGACTTTAGGAATTGTATGTATTCTTTTCTAGTCATTTAAAAATATGCCAGATTATCTTAATCAATACCTACTCTCTTGTGTCATAGAAAAATTAGAAGTACTTTATTCTGATGCATTGCATTTTGGTATCTTCGCTGGACATCCCCTCTCCTCTTAGGTCTGGTAACCATTAGACCATCTTGCTTTATGAGGGCAAGGAAGTCTCTAAACATGAGTACAGAAATCTGTTTGTCTTTTGTGCCCTGCATTTTCACTGGACATCATGACTGCCTGTCACATGTTGTGATAGATGACAAGATTTAAAACTTTGTAGTTGAAAAACAATCCATTGTGTATATGTATACTGTTTCTATTCATTCACTAATGAATATTTATACGAATTTTTAAAATAGATTTTCTGGTTTTGTTGATGCCAGGTTTTGTAGTTTTGCATTTGTAATTTTGTGGCAAGAGTTCATCTGTAGACAAAGCTGGCCTCAAACCAAAATCCTATGCCTCAGCTTTCCAAATGCCAGTTTTAAAGGTTTTGGTTTCAAATGATGGGCCAATTGCATGCATCTTTAATAGAATGCAATCACTTAAAATATTAATACTTTTAGTACTGCTTTTGTATATTTTAAGTAACAAGCAAAAGCCAGTAGAGTGATTACAAATGTATTCAGACACTCTTGCTTCACAACCTACTATCTGAGGGACTCAGGAAAACCAGCTAATCCTTAAGAATAAAGAAGCATTAATTATTTTTTATACATCATAAAAGTGTCATATAAGTTAACATATAAGGACATTAAAATGACATCTCACAAATACATACAACTTTATTTAAATCACCTATAACTTTAATGAATGGTTTGTAGCGCAACTGAGATATGATACTACCATTTTACTCTGTCAATCATAGAACTACAATTCAGTGAATGTAAATGATCACTTATTTTAATGCCATGTGACATGCAAATTTAGCAAGCATCCCATGGAGAATAGTGTGAATGCTAATTATTGTCAATATTTCTTATTAATGCATTAATATTTAATCTAAGTCACTTTGAAAGGGAAGTAGTTGATAAGTTTGATATCACAACACATTGTGCCTCCCACAGTGTCAGATGATGGTTTTCAGTTCCAGCTGGGGTTTAGCTATTAAACTGCTTGGCATAAAGTAATTTATGATCATGATTTCAATAGGAAAACAACAGATAATTGCAGGAGTTCTTTTATCTCATCTGACTAAGCTCTCCTCTGTTCCATCCCTCACTAATGTACAATCAATTCTCTTTACTGACTATGAAGGGGAATGGATAATGATTACACAGATCAAATACTCAAATACTGTGATTTTGTAAAAACAGTTTCTCCACAGTAATGTCAGTATTTTATTTTGAAACTGTATTGCAAAGCTTTTAGCCAATGATATAAGTAAAATCCTTTAGAGTTTGCTTTTATTTCACAGAATTTGGAGGCTGATGCTTCTTTAGAATTGGCTATTCAGCAGCGCATAGTTGATACCAATGGACCACCTTCATCTTCTCTTCCTGCAATGAATTCTTTCCTGCTTTTGACTCACCGTGACTTCATCCAGTCATGGTTATTGTTCTGATTTAGATAAAGGTACAAGAGTTACCTGTGGCAGAGAATAAACTAATTTTCTTGTTTCTGTCCTCAAACTGGAGGAGGACTAGAGGAAGGAGAGGAAGAAAAGAGGAAATTTGCTCTATATTTCATTGGCCAGCAGAAGAACACAGTAAATGCCTAGAAAAGAATATCTGTAGTATAAAACTAACAACGCTTCCCACCTAGACAAGACAGGGGCCAAGGTGGTAATTGGCTCTTTCCCCAAACACTTATAAAATGTGCATGAGCAAACACAGGGTTGTGATTAAAGAGAAGCTGGAGATGGATCCAGGGTAGACAACATGCTGCATAAAAACCAGGAGTGCCTTTCTTTTTTAATTTTTTAATTTATTACTTATTACAATTTATTCATTTTGAATTCCAGCTGTAGCCTCCTTCCTCATCTCCTCCCAGTCCCACCCTCCCTCCTTCTCTACCTATGCCTCCCCCCTAGTCCACCGACAGGGGAGGTTCTCCTACCCTTCTCTCTGACCCTAGCCTATCAGGTGTCATCAGGACTGGCTGCATTGTCTTTCTCTGTGGACTGGCATGGCTGCAGCCCCCAGGGGAATGTGATAAAAAAAAAAAAAGCCAGTCACTGAGTTAATGTCAGAGACAGCCCCTGCTCCCCTTACTAGGGAACCAACTTGGAGACTGAATAGCTTATGGGCTGAATAGCTTATCTAAGCAGGGGGTCTAGATCTTCTCCATGCATGGTCTTTGGTTGGAGTATCTTAGAGTATGGGTTTCTGCAAAAACCCGGGACCAGATATTTTCACTTTGTTGGTCTCCTTGTGGATCGTCTGTCCCCTTCAGGTCTCTCTATCTCCCCCTTCTTTCATAAGATTCCCTGCACTCTGTCCAAAGATTGGCTATGAGTCTCAGCATCTGCTTCAATACCCTGCTGGGTAGAGTCTTATGGTTGGCTCCTGTCCTGTTCCCTGTTTCTCCCACTTCTGATGTCAATCCTGATTGCCCTTTTGAGTGGAATTGAGCATCTTCTCCAATATCTTTCTTTAATAGAGATTGAACAATGATTATTCATAATCAAATGTATGTTTGATTAGTTGTAGGTAATACTGTGTTATCATCTATCATATTATAAGAACTTGTAACAAGTGTATCAAATTAATATTTTAACAGAACTAGGAGTTTTCAGATAAATAAAATATAATGTCTTTAACTGACTTTATTCAGTTCATTGAATTTGACAAAGAAATATTGAGAAGTTATTAGGTATCAGGCCTGAGTTAAATAGTCCTAGATAAATAAAAGTATGGTGAATATATGGTTTCAACAAATCAAAACATAACAAAGAATGTTTTGGGATTAAGGGTGCTTTCCTGTAATCCCAGAATTTATGATGCTGATGAAGGAGGATTTTCATGAATTCAAGGGTAGAATATAAAGTGAATTCTATATCAACCTAATGTACAGAATGAGACTTTTTTCTCAAAAAAGTAGCTACTACTACTAGTAGTAGTAATAATAATATTATTATTCAAAATGAAAAGTACTTTATCTGTATAGAGCATATAATTTATAAACACAAAACTTGATTTTAAGAAATAATATAGAATTTTAGCATTTTTGCTTAAACCTTTAATTTTCCTTTTATATCATTAAATATTGAAAGGTTGCTGGTGAGATAGCTCACTAAGAAGGAAGGTCCCTTGTTGACAAATCTGACAAACTGAATTTGATCCCTGGAACCCACAGGTGGAAGGATAGTAGTGACCTGGAAAGTTGTCTTCTAACTTCCAGAAACATCCCATGTTTATTTTATGTGTGTATAATAATTAAACAATTCATACACAATAATTAAATAAATACCAATATGTTGGACAAGAGTGAGCTATTTTAATCAGACCCTTTTAACTTGGGCAGCATTGAACTCATGGGAAATGAAATAATTATTGAAGTCCTGAGATTTCAGTAAAATTGGGCATATTAATTAATTCTCTTGAAAGAGACTTTCATATTCATATTATTGTAGAATAATTGCATAATGATAAGATTATCAAATTAATGGAATCTACAATGCATTTCTTTGATTGATGTACTTTAACAGGCAGACTGTGACTGCGGCCTCTAGTAGAGGCCACAGATACTCACCCTTGGGCTTATACTGTTTTATAGTTTACAAAGTAGATAACAGCTTTGAAATTGTTACTAGAAGATCCTAATTAATATTTGCACTTAACAGAGAATTTTAAAAAAAGCAGAATTCCTCATTATAGATTTTGGGGAAAAGTCTTTTAGGTTTATAACTGATTGTAACTGTCCTAGAGACAAATGCATGTAACTTTCAATGTTATTGTGAAGAATTATGTGTTTAGAACCTTCTTTTATTTATTTATTATAAAATTTTATTTTTGTATTAATTACAGGTTATTTATTTTGTATCCCATTGTAGCCCCCTCCCTCATTTACTCCCGATCCCATCCTCCTTCCCTCATCTCCTCTCTGCCCCTCTCTAAATCCACTGATAAGGGAGGTCATCCTCCCCTTCCATATGACCTTAGTTTATCAGGTCTCATCAGGACTGGCTGCAGTGTCCTCCTTTGTGGCCTAGCAAGGCTGCTCCTCCCTCAAGGGGGTGGGAAGGCCAAAGAGCCCACCACTGAATTCATGTCAGAGACAGCCCATGTTCCCCTTACTAGGGTAACCCAATTAGATGCTGAGCTGCTATGGCTACATCTGAGCAGGGATTCTATGTCTATGCATGGTCCTTGGTTGAAGAATCAGTTTTAGAAAAAAACCCGTGTGCCCAGATATATTTGGTCGTTGTGGTGCTCTCGTCCTCTCTAGGTCTTACTAACTCCTCCTCCTTTCATATGATTCCCTGCACTCTGCTCAAGGTTTGGTTATGAGTCTCAGCATCTGCTTTGATACACCGCTAGGTAGAGTCTTTCAGAGGCCCTCTATGGTAGGCTCCTATCCTGTTTCTTGTTTTCTCCTACTTCCAATGTCCATCCCATTTTTCTTCCTAAGTGAGGATTGATCATCTTACTCAGGAAATTCCTTCTTGTTTAGCTTCTTTAGGTATACAGATTTTAGTATGTTTATCCTATCTTATAGGTCTAGTATCCAGTTATAAGTGAATATATACTGTGTGTGTCTTTGTGCTTCTTGGATATCTCACTCAGGATGATCTTTTTCTAGATCCCACCATTTGCTTGCAAATTTCATGATTTCTCTGTTTTTAATTGCTGAGTAATAATCCATTGTGTAAATGTACCACAGTTTCTGTATCCATTCCTCTGCTGAGGGACATGGAGGTTGTTCCCAGGTTCTGGCTATTACAAAAAAGCTGCTACAATCATGGTTGGACAAATGTCCTTCTTGTGTACTTGAGCCTCTTTTCGATATATGCCTAGGAGTGGTATAGCTGGATCTTGAGGAAGCACTATTCTTAATTGTCTGAAAAGCAACAGATTGATTTCCAAAGTAGTTGCCCAAGTTTACATTCCCACCAACAGTGGAGGAGGGTTCCCCTTTCTCCACAACCTTTCCAGCATGTGTTGTCCCTTGAGTTTTATATCTTAGCCATTCTCATGGTGTAAGGTGGAATCTCAGGGTCGTTTTGATTTGCATCTCTCTGATGGCTAAGGATATTGAGCATCTCCTTCAGTGTTTCTCTGCCATTCTATATTCCTCTACAGAGAATTCTCTGTTTAGCCCCGTACCCCATTTTAAATTGGATTGCATGATTTCTTGCTTTTTAATTTCTTTAGTTCTTTATATATTCTGGATATTAGCCCTCTGTCAGATATAGGGTTGGTGAAGATCCTTTCCCAGCTTATATGCTGTTGTTTTGTTCTGACAACTGTGTCCTTTTCTTTGCAGATTTTCAGTTTCATGAGGTCTCATTTATTGATTGTTGCTCTTAAAGCCTATGCTGTTGGTATTTGGTTTAGGCAGTTGTCTCCTGTTCCAATGAGTTCTAGGCTTTTCCCCACTATTTCTTCTCATTGATTTAGTGTGTCTAGTTTTATGTTGAGGTCTTTGATCCACTTGGACTTTAATTTTGTGCGGGGTGATAAATATGGATCTATTTTCATTTTTCTGCATAAAGACATCCAGTTGGTCCAGCACCATTTGTTGAAGATGCTGTCTTTTTTCCATTGGTTTGTCTCCGTGGGCTCACGAGAGTGAACAGGAATAAAAGGCACATACCCAAACATAGTAAAAGTAATATATAGCAAGCCTATAACCAACATCAAACTAAATGGAGAGAAACTTAAATCAATTCCACTGAAATCAGAAACTTTTCTTGAAGGGAAATGAAGACTACACTTTTATGTTGCCATAAGGATAAATACTTAGAAGTAGTTGGGAATTAGGCTGGCTCAGTAAAATAGCCATTGTAGATTACGTTTTGAGATCCATGAATTTACTAGGTAGCCTTAGGTGCTAGGCTATATTTCCTTGTTGAATTGGTTTTATGCCCAAAGAGAGAGCTTTCGTTTATTGTCAATGTATACATGCTAGTACTGATTCCGTGAGGTTGTTGTGCCATGTTGGTCATTGCTGTAGCTCATAGACCTGACAGCTCTGTAAGACCATTCTCTGGAAGCTTGCATGGTGTCTTATGGAAATACAAAAGATAGTCTTCAGAGTAGGCTTTGGGTCAGTTCCTCAATAATAAACCAGAGCATGCTGGTTTATTATTGTTTTATTTTTATTAATTACAGTTTATTCACTTTGTATTCCCCTGTAGTCCCCCTCCCCTTCCAATGTCACCCCCTCAACCCATGTCCCTCCCCAAGTCCACTGATCCTCTTCCATCTGATCCTAGTCTATCAGTTCTTACCAACAGTGGCTGCATTGTATTCCTCTGTGGCCTGGTAAGGCTGTTCTCCCTTCAGGGGAAGGTGATCAAAGATCAGGCCAATCAGTTCATGTCAGAGACCGTCTCTGTTCCCATTACTGTGGAACCCACTTGGACATTGCTGCCATGGGCTACATCTGTGTAGGGGCTCTAGGTTATCTCCATGAATGGTCCTTGGTTGGAGTATCAATCTCAGAAAAGACCCCTGTGCCCAGATTTTATGATTCTGTTGCTCTCCTTGTGGAGTTCCTGTCCTCTCCAGGTCTTACTATCTTTTCCTTCTTTCATAAGAGTCCCTGCACTTTACCCAAAGTTCGGCTGAGTCTCAGCATCTGCTCTGATACCCTGCAGGGTAGTGCCTTTCAGAGGCCCTCTGAGAAGGCCCCTATCGTGTTCCCTGTTTTCTCTTTCTTCTCATGTCCATTGTCTTTGCCTTTCTGAATGGGGATTGCGCATCTTTGCCAGTCCTCCTTCTTGATTAGTTTCTTTAGGTGTACAGATTTTAGTATGTTTATCCTATATTATATGTCTAATATCCACTTATGAGTGAGTATATACCCTGTGTGTCTTTCTGCTTCTGGGATACCACATTCAGGATTATGTTTTCCAATTCCCACCATTTGTCTACAAAATTTACCTTCTAGATTGGCCTGGAGGCACTCTCCTATAATCCCAGCAATCAGAAAGGTAGAGGAAGGAAGATCTCTGTATATTCAAGGCCAGACTGGATTTCCAAGCAATTCCATGACAGCCAAGACTTCAAACAGAAACCAGTCTCAAAAACCAACCAACCGACCAACCAACCAACCAACCAATCAAACAAACAAAAAATTTAGCTTTCTCCTCTGTAAAGCAAGCAACCCAAGGACAACAGCAAAAACCTGCAGTGTTTTAAAAGTCTCTTGAACAACTGTGACTAACAAGTCAAAAGTCCTTCTTGTACCTTGTGTCAGTAATTCAAGCCTCCTACATTCCCTACCTTTTATAATAGGTGTCTACGCTACCATTCCATTCACTTCCCCCTTATTTGCTCTTGAATATTATGTGCTTCTAACCCATTTCTTTATTGTAATGACAGAGAGCAGAGTTTAGTTAGTGTTATATTGTTATTGTTGAGATTTGTATTTTGGTGATTGAATTTGAGATCCACCCTCTCCTCCCCAGACATTCTACTAACACTAAGCTACAATTTATTCCTAACTGTCTTAACCTTCACAACATTTGTCACTGCTCCGTGATCATGCCATACCATATATTGAGATTAGATTGAATTTATTGCTGCCCTTTTTAAATGGAATGAGTTATTTACTACACAGTAACAGAAATGTTTCTTCACAATTTTCTTCTGACTTCACAGTTTACATACACTAAAATTCAAAATCCTCCATGTAACCTATAAGGCCCTCCTTGCACGGTGGGATTTCCCCACCTTCTGCCCTCATTGTTCTGCTCTTATGCATTGTTTTCTCTCTCATTTTGCGAAGGAACAATTTGTGTTTTAGTGACTTCACTGAGACCTGTTTTTCAGAGGAGGCAGTAAATAAAGAGGAGATGCTATTCTTCTCTTTAAAGGAAGTTCAGAACACCCATTGACTGGTTTTTTCAAGAGGTGAATTGTAGTAATTATATTATCTGTGTGAATTAACATACATCTATGAATACATTAACATGTCATCATAGCACTTAACCAGATCTCAACATTCTAATATTTAACTCCTTTTTTCATAAGATGTTTAAAGATGTTAACACTTTTTCATTTAAAAAATTAATCCTATAGCACAAACAAAACTTCAGCAACTCTTTTCACTGCATTGAGCTCCAATTCTCTTTCCTCATTACCAATTTCTTTATAGCAATTGTAGTTTCCATAACCTTAAACATGGTCTGACACCCCAGCTTGCATCCTGCTACCAGCTTGAGCACACACATCTCTGGCCCTACTGGAGTTCTCACATTTGGTTTGCTTCTCCTTCATTTGATATGCTCTAACTAACACCATTCCTCACTAACTCCTCTCTGTGGAAACAGCCTTATTCAACTTCTCATGACTTTAAGCTTAGATGGATTTTTAAACACTGTCATGAGTGTAGTTTAAGAATGTGTTTTAGTAAGAACTATTTTCATTTAAAATGAGGAAATACAAAATCAAAATCGTCGTGGCTGAGGGAAGCAGTATGAGTCATGGTGTAAGACAAAAGCCATTGCTTGAGGTACAGCAGAAAGGCTATGGATGGTAAATATCAAGAGATAGGGCCTAAGAGCAATTTTCTTCTAACCCCAGGCGTATTCCTTTAGAATCTTTGTTTCAATGAACTATGAAAAATAAGCAAAGTATAACAAAAACCAACAACAACTAAAACTGAGAAATACAAGGGACACAAACAATACAGATCATGATGAAGAGAATGTAATGAAGCTAGAGCTCATGCTTAATAAACCTAATTAAAAGTCAGACTCCCAAAATGCAATCGATAATGGACTTAAAGCATTCTTTTGAGGAAACATAGTCAGTCATGACAACTTCTCTGATAAATTTTATTCTCCATTTTACTTGTTCCCCAACCCTTTAATAGACCACAGCCATGAGCATGTCAGGTAAGCCTCAGCATCATAGAAAGGCAAACCATAACATCATAGATCAGCATCTGAGCTGTTAACAGTAACACATGCCCCATGTGTGCCAATCACCCCAACAGACATGGATAAAAATCTCTAGGGGATTTATCAAGAAACAAAGGGCAAACAATGTCAACTGTGCTTAGGTTACTTGTGGTGCTCTTATATGTCTAGCAAATTTGTTTCTGCTCTGACATAAGATAAAGTGATATATACAGTAAGAGATCAAAGATGGAAGGAAAAATAATAGCAAAGCATATTAGTGTAAGTCCAAAGCTCCTGGCTCCTTAGATATATAGAAATTCCTGAATCTAACACATGAGCCAGTGTATAGTGTCAAGTCCTCCCAACTCACTTTTCCATGGCTCCCAACCTTTCTTCTTGCTCTTTGGCCTTATTTCTAACAGCCTGAGCTGGAATGGGAAAGTACTCTCTCAGCTTTGATTCTACCAGTGTTCAGGCAGAATCCTAGTGTCTGTACTTGAAGAGAGATCTGTTGATAAAACAAGGTAAGTTCTAAGCACCTGAAGATAACTATCCCTATGCTTATACAGCTCTGTGTCCAAAGAGTAAAAAGATGCAGTTTACAGCGTTAAGAAATTTGTATCTTTGCTTAGAAAGCAAAATAATTACAGAATATTACAGTGCCATTACATAATTGATTATTTAAAGAAAAATGGAAAGATAAAGATTGGAGCTTATAAAAAGGTGTAGAAAAACCCTCATAAATCATGGATGCTTAAGGGGAACGTGTTATATGAAAACCAACAAAAAACCTTCAATAAATAATATCTGTATTTTCTTCATTCTCCTGTAATTTATTAGTCAGATTTCTATACTATTTTCATATTCTTACAAAAAATGCAAGTGAGAATGAGGGTGCTGGCTTGTAAGATGAGGCTGAGCGAAGGGGGCTGGCTGTCTATCCAGGCCTGTCTATCTAGCCACTAGGATATACCACCTGTGGAGTGAGTGCTAGACTTTTGCTAAGGGCTTGTGTGCAGAAGGCACTGAGGTGGCTGAGAGAGAACAAATTAGAGGCCTCTATCTATCTATCTATCTATCTATCTATCTATCTATCTATCTATCTATTTATTTTACCACTGGAAGCAGAGCTGCTGAAAAAAACATCCCCACAGAGCTCTGGAACTTTTTCAGACAAAAAGGAATGTGACAAACTAGTGATATCTCATAGTCTCCATACTTGTGTATTTGATTCTTACTTGCTCAGTTTGCACAGTTTGTTTTGCTGAACATAAACAGGATAATAACATCACTGGCCTAAATGAATACATGATGTGGTAAATATAAAAATGGCTGTTGGGATATATAATGGTTTTTTGTTGTTGTTATTTTGCCCTGTAATTATCATGGCAGTATTATCTAACCTGCTATTACAAGGCACAGACACATGTTAGATTTCTAATTGCCTTGTTTACCTTGGGCCAGGCAGCTATTTCCCTACAGTGTCTCAATACCCTCACCATTCCATCTCCCAGCCCCCATCCACTGCCATCCACCTTAATCTTTTCTATCTGTACCATGATCCCATAGTACTTGCTTATATTCTTCATCTGGGCCTTTCAATGCCATTATTGGAGTCCTTTTTCCAGGCCCACATGATTTCTTCTCCACCTAACCAATCCTGATATCCTCCATCCTCCTCTATTCCTCCTATTTGTTTCCCATGAAAATCCCATCTGAATTCTAGGAAACTTAGCCATGCCTACCCCATTCTGCCCTGCCCAGATATAGGCTGTTTAATCAACCAATCAGATATAATGATTTAGGTAGCTTAATACAACAAGGATAGGTTTATACAACAAGGACAGGTTTAACCAGATCTTGAGGGCTAGCATCAAAACAACCCCCAACAAATTAGATTTTTTTTTCATTAGTGTGACTACCTCTTACACATCAGTGATGCTAAGTTAATAAACTTATTCTTCAATCATCTTTTCATTCAAAATGTCTTTGTATTGTTTTCAGACTCTGGACAATGTTAGAAAATCTGAAGAGGAATAAAGTAAACTGGGGCATGACAAAGCACTTAATGCCTGACTCATAAGTAAAACAACTTTAATTTTGCTCTCATTTGATTTTTCAAAGCCACAAAGCCAATGTTTAATGCAGGCATTATAAATTAAGGTTGTGTTGACGCAGGGAATTAAAAAAAAGTCTAGCAGTCTTGATAATACCAATCTTTCTTTACCACAACCATCAGATATGGATAACTTGCGTATATCATCATTTTCAGGACTTGCTTTTACTCTTGAATTTATAATGAAGATGTACAGATGACTGAATCATGGTCATTTTGGAACATCTCACCCCAGCACTGTTTCTTTATTTCTTATGCTTTAAATGAACAAAAAGTCAAACGTCATAGAGATCTCAGCAAGCTGTCAAGCATAACGCACAAATAACTGAAGTTGACACTTGCAAATTTTTCTCCAGCCAGAGACATCATTAGTAATGGGAATTAACAAGCAGAAATTGAGAATACATCACGGGCCTGTCAATGTCAAATTTCCTGGAGCTGCATTTGGGAAAAGACAGTGAATTGCATATTTTCTTATAGAAGGTGATGGATGAAAAACATGAAGCAAAACCCTTTACATTTTCATATATGTTAATTTATAATACAGTTTTTACCTTGGAAAATGTGACCCTACCATATAAACTACACTGTCAGAAGGAAACATTGGGTCATAAGGGCAATCTCAGGTCACAAGGAACTTCTCCTGTTTCGATTACAGGAACTGCACTGGGTTTTGTCCAAGTAGCAGTAAACAAGTTTTAGACTTTAAATTGAAGTAGTACTCTCATTTTGGAAGGTCTATTTTACCTGCAAGAGCCAAAGACTAGAAGAATTTCAGAGTATATTTAACTATTTCTTAAAGAACTATTTGAAAGATTTGCCTGTTTCAAAGACTTTTGATTTATGATGTCTTAGATATTTGGTGAACTATTATTTTATTTTGACTTGTTTGACATAGATTCTCTTGTCACATATCCTTAGCTGGTACTTGACTCTCTAACCTCCATGCATCAGACTACAGAGCACGTTATTTTGTGTGTGTCTCACATTTGGGATGTTAAAAGTATTTTTATATATACATTTAAAATCTTTCCAGATTTAGATACCCATATGATGATACTTTCAGAAAGGTCTGAACAAGCCCTAGAAAACTGCATTGTGTCTGCTTCTGCTTCATTATCAGCTCTGCTTTTTGAACTTTTCATTTATGAACAGTTACAGCAATCCAACAGGTCCGTTTGCTCTAGTTACACTCAACCCGCTACATTCTTTGGAAATGGACATATTTAAGATCCCAAAGTTTGCCTTTATTCCTGGGTAATTTTCACAGTGCTTAAAGAATATTGGATAAAAGCAGGGGTGTAA
Source organism: Pachyuromys duprasi (assembly GCA_028658305.1). Taxonomy (NCBI): domain Eukaryota; kingdom Metazoa; phylum Chordata; class Mammalia; order Rodentia; family Muridae; genus Pachyuromys; species Pachyuromys duprasi. Next base: position 47,262,636 of record CM053759.1, read on the forward strand.
TACAGAAGACCCTCCTAATGGTAAGGCCATAAGTTGGGTCCCCACATGGCAAAGACCTGTGGGGATATGTACAGAATCCCCTGGTCCTTCTGGGGAGAATGATTGGTTCACCTTTACCTTGAACTTGAATTTTTGGCTTTGGAAGTTTTTAGTTTCACTTTATCTGTGACAGATATTTTCCCAGAATCAGAGAAACAAGCTTAGGCTGTGATTCATTCTCTGAGGGTTGTGGGAATGGAACACATCACTACTCCTCTCCTTTTTAATGATGCGATTAAGTGAGCACAGGGGCCTGCTCTGGGCACATCATCTAACATCCTGACATTCCATCCTCAGGATGGAAGCTTGGCTTAGACAACAATTTACCTACTGAACCTGTTCCAAACAACATATAAATGATTATCAAAAGGTTAGGAAGGTCTTGTTGCATGCATCACTGGTTCTAAGACGTAATAGGAACATTGAGATGTGAGCTAAGCAAGGATGAAGAACTGACTCAGGTTACTAATTTACCCACACCCTTGGGCTTTAGAGGAATTAGATTTCCTGATCAGATGAGGGGAGATGCTAGGTGCCAGTAATTAAATAAAAATGTTCTGGGTATGTAGTGTATCATGTGTTGATACTGTAATTGCAAGGGCTGCCGACCATGGTCACTTGGTTATGTACTGATTTGCTGGGTTAGATATGAGCTGCTTACCAGAACTGTTTTCTCTTTCTTGAAACAGTTCATGGGTTACCAGGAAACGGCCAAGATTGAGGAGGAGAAGGAAGAGAAAAGTACAATATGCACATTATTGTTAAATGTAGGAAGTTCTTAAAAAAATATTTTAGATAATATAATGAGAAAATGAATGTAAAACCTTTTCATAAGAAGGTTTATTTTAAAAAGATAGATGTATAAATAAAGGTGGCCTGAGTTGCTTCAGTGCCAGAATGTGTAGACTGCACTTCTTGGTCCAAGTGCCTTTCTGCTGATTCCAAAGGTCCTCCCTCAGAACCTCCTTCATGTTCCAGACCCCAGCGGAGCTGAGCTCCAGCAGATTATCCTTTTTGTCTTTTAAATTACAACATTAATGAACATTTTTCATGTAATTCTTAAAGGACAAATAAGGCTAAAATTTATTAGTTTGGGCTCTAAGCCAATACAAGTCATTTTAGAATGCTTAGGTTACAAACAGACATGGCCACAGGGGTAAGACACATGGACACTCAATAAGACATTGGTCATCTGTAAGATATGGAAAGGGATCAGAAGATAGCAAGTGGCTGAAAACTTGACTTTTAACACGTAGAAATGAGAGAAAATAGATTTCTAGGTTTTAGCCAGGCAGAACTGAACATTGTGTTATGGTAGCTTCAATAGTCTCATGTCCTTTATATATATATATTTTTTTAATTTATTTATTTTTATCTCAATCACAGGTTGGGTACTTTGAATCCCAGGCGTAGCCCCTCCCCCATTCCCTCCCACCCTCCCACTCCCTCCCTCATCTCCTTCTTCCCCGCCCCCTCCAAGTCCACCAACTGGGGAGGACCTCCTTCCCTTCCATCCAACCCCAACTAATCATGTCTCCTCAGGGCTGGCTGCAAAGTCCTCCCCTGGGATCTAGCCAGTCTGTCACTCCCCGGCTTATATGGGGGAGGGTCCTTTTTATATTAAGCACTAAGCTTAGGTTTCTCAAAACATTAGTACAAAAACTGAAAATAGTGTATGGTGAAACATCAGTGGGCAGCCGTACAACACAGTAGGACACACCATTAATCCTGTGTTTGTTTCAGACCTAAACTGTAACACACTGATTCTCACAACATTTGAGCTGTGAAATTAGTACAGTATGAAACACATTCCGACTCAGATGTGACTGTGCATGCCAGAAGGGAGAAAGGATTGACCTTTAAATGACCTCTCATACAGTATCTCCCATTTGAGTCTCAGCCTCTTATGTTCCCAAAGGTATCTCATGATAGCACAGCAATGAGTTTTAAAAAGCTCAAAGGCAAGGATACTGAGAGTGTTTGCAGCTTTATGGGTTTACAGAATGTACTGTATTGATCAGTGGGGAACAATTGCAGAGGGAAAGTGATGACGGCGGTTGAAATTCATCAGGGAAATGGTTTGCATACTGGAGATGGGGCCAACTGAGTCATCAGCAAGGCTGCAAGGTACCAAGATCTGTTTTTCTGTAGGACTACACACTGGAAATTGTGCATATCGTTTTTGTTGTGTTACCTACAACTTAGAAATAAAAAGTTTTCCTTTGGAAAGATGCTGAGAAGGTTACAAATCTTACAATGAGATACAGGGATACTTGTCATTTGCTTTTTACTCTCATTATACTAAACAGGTAAAATGTCCCTAGCCTCAGTAATTGAGAGTTCAGGTTTATTTAAACTTATTATAAATAAAATGCATTAAGGATTGTGTTTTTCAAAGACAAATGTGTAAGTGTTATTGTAAGTCCATGTATATGTGTAGGCACATGGAAATGTTTGGGCATATAAGTGTGGACTTCAGGAATCTCCTTCAGTCTTACTCTATTGTGCTCTTAGACAGGATTTCTTACTGAACCTTGAGCTATGGGTCTGGCTAGATTGGTTGGGCAAAGCATCCCAGATATCGCCCTGATGCCATCTGTCCAGTTGTGGGAATAGAGGTGCGCATCGCCCTATTTTGCATTTCCTGTGTGTTGTGGGGACTTTTAACTCAGGAAAGCGCTTGATGACTGTGCCGTCTCTTCAGCCCCCAATTTGTTCAAATATTAAAGACACTTATCTTGCCAGCGTAATCACGGATCAAAAATACTCACAAATAAAGTAAAAGTCACAATTCTCAATCTTTTATATTTTTGAAAATTTTGTAACAAAACTGAAACATGATGCCCTTACTGCCAGTGAAACAGATTTATCTTTGACAATTGAACTTCAGAGAACAAAAGGTGAAATTATAGTACAGTATGCACAGTATTTCTACAACCTTCTGTATATTGTTCTAATTTCTTTGTCTTTTTTGCGAAGAAAGAGCCACAAAGCTGTTTATTCACACAGAAAATTTGTAAAATGCCAAGAGAACTGTACTAAGGTACATGGATATGTGGGTATCATTTGTATTCTCACCCACAAATAGTATCAGACATAAGAAAGTGAACAATGAAGGACTTTGAAGTGGAATAACTCTCAGTAGCTGTCATCTCTGTGGATTTTGTGAGCATGTGTGCGTGCTTATGAAAATGTGCGTTCTTGAGTGCGGAATCCACAGGTTGCTGTCAGTGTCTTCCTCAATCACTCTGCTCCCTCTGTCTAGGGAGTGGGTCTGTTATTGAGCCTGGAGTCCCGTGGTTTGACTACATGGACTGGACTGCAAGGCCCATGCCTTCTCCGGTCACCACTTGCCCCGCTGCTGTGCCCGGCCCACTGTGGGCTCTCCACAAGTGTCACAGGCACTTTGCCCCTCAGCCATCTCCTCAGCTCTTGTAGCAGCTTTGTCATAAATCGAGTTATTGCCTGAGTGACACAGACTAAAATCAGAATTTATTCAGGAACTGAGATCTAGATTCTATTTCTACTTTCATAAATTAAATTTTCAATCATCAGAACATAATTGTTTCTAATCACTCAATGTAATTTTGTGTATTAAACGTTACCTTTCTGCACACTAAATGATTGTAATACAGTGATAATATTTCCATGAGCAAAAGATGCTTACACTAAGAAACCAAAGCAACATTTAGAAGAAAATTATAAACCATATATTTTTGCACTGGCTATCAAAAGAATAAACATTTCTTGTTTTAATATTAGTTCCTAGGTGATTAGAACATAGGGAGTTCAGAAAAGTATCGCAGTAGGGTGGCAAGAACATATCTGAAACTCATATTTTCAGTTCTCTAATCTGTAGGAACTATGATTCACTGAAATAATCAAAACTAGATTAGTTACTGAGAGTATCAGATTTCAGAGTGTTCTGAAAATGTCTTAGTTCATCTAAGTATTGTAGTAAGAAATTTAGGATTTTTGTTTCTTTGAAAAGCAGAGAATCATTATAAGAATATGTTTTTGCTTTCATCCCAGGTAAAGGTGGAACAGCTTTGCAGCTACTGACTAAAACATAAGATATCTAACTTGGCCCAGGGAGCTCAGATACCCCTAATTAGCAGAAAGTAGTCTAAGGATAATGTCATGTCCTTTCAGGCCCCTGACTTTGTTGAGGGATCTCTATTCTTTCCTCTCTACCTATTCATTCTTTCTTAACTAGTGTTACAGGCTTTGAAAGTGTGCAAGAAAGGAGGTGAAGAGAGGTGGAAAAATAACCCACAAAGCAGTTTAAGTAAGACAATCTAAAATATGTCTTATTATCAATATTTTTTATTTTTATATTAATCACAGGTTATTTACTTCGTATCTCAGTTGTAGTCCCCTCCCTCATTTCCTCCCTGCCCATATCCAAGTCCACTGATAGTTCCTCCTCCCGTTCCCTCTGACCCTAGCTTATCAGATATCTTCAGGGCTGGCTGCCATGCCCTCCTCTGTGGCCTAGCACAACAGATCATCTGGAGGTATCTCCATCCCTGAGCTCAAGCTGTAATACAGAGCAATAGTAATAAAAACGGCATGGTATTAGCATAGAAGCAGAAAGGTAGATCAATGGAACC
>CM053759.1:47267787-47320097 GCA_028658305.1 Pachyuromys duprasi
ATGGATGCAGATAAATGAGTTTAGATATTGTTTTTTAAATGCCTGTCCAACTAAACGGTGTTTTTCAAACAACTTTGAATATATCCTAGTTTTTCATGAATCTGAATTTAGTTTTTATGCTCTCACACTTGTATCTCCAATACAGTAATACAATAACTACAGGTGGGTGATTCTCTTGTTATAGAAAACTCAATAAACTGTTTTTTGGTTGTTTTCATTTACTTAAATCCTTTTAATTTCCAACAATTTTCTATCTTTGTAATTAGTAGCTTATTTAAATTATATATATTCATACAATATGGCATTATTAATATTAATCTCTAATTATGTTTTTTCTTTTGTTCAGATTCCATTATAGCTGTTCTTCTTGACTTTTAAAATTTTGGAAGGATTTAAGCAACTTGTGTTTGGTTCTTAATGCTAAGCAACTGACAGAGAACTTATTCTATGTTCTCATTATTTCTTTTTATAGAGTAAGGTGTGTCCTATGGCATCTGGGCCTAGGAAAAATGTTACTTTTTGTTTGGTATATATAGATATTTACTTTGCCCATTACTTGAATATTTAGATTTAAGTCCTACAAATTATATCTACTTTTACTTGTTCATGTTTTTTTTTTAATTTAAGATAAATGAAGTTGAAAACACTATCTCTAACTCAAAAACAATCCATAAAGTATCACAATTTGTTACTCTGAAAACATAAATAAGGAAGATGCTCAATCCTCATTCAGAAGGGCAAGTACAAGAGACATTGGAAAAAGGGAAGAGGACAGGAGCCTATCACATTCAGCCTCTGAAAGACTCTACTGATTGAAGTTTTGAAATAGAGGTTGAGACTCATAGCCAAACTTTGTGCAGAGTTTAGGGAATCTTATGAAAGAAGAGGGAGATAGAACGACCTGGAGGGGCAGGAGCTACAAAAGGAGACCAAGAGAGAAAAAAACAAAACAAACAAACAAACAAACAAACAAACTATCCCTGAGACCTGGAGGCCCTGCAGAGACTGACACCCCAACCAAGGACGATGCATGAAGACCTAAAATCTGGTTCAGATGTAGCCCATAGATTCAGTCTCCAGGTGGGGGCCCTAGTAAGGGGAACAAGGGCTGTCTCTGGCATGAACTCAGTGACAGGCTCTCTGATCGTCTTCCTTTGAAGGGTGCAGTCTTGCCAGGCCACAGAGGAACACAATGTAACCAGTCCTGATGAGACCTGATAGGCGAGGGTCAGATTGAAAAAGAGGAGGACCTCCCCTATCAGCAGACTAGGGGAGGGGTGTAAGGAGAGATAAGGGTGGGATTGGAAGGAGAAAAGGGAGGGGACTATAGCTGGGATGTAAATTAAATTGTAATGAATTATAATATATATATATATATATATATACATATGTAGTATGACAAGTTTCAGGGACACACACTTGCCAATATATGTAATTAATAATAAAGCTTGAGTGACAAGCATTTTGCCACTGAGCCATTTCTTTGTCTTCTGGAAGTCTTAAAGTGCTAATGTGTTGGTTTTTTTTTTTCATATAAATTAGAACTACAAATATTTGCACAAAGTAATTCTTAAAATAAGCCATGAGACTATTCATATAAAATTAATAAAGGGCCAAATGGGAGGGATTCCGTGGAGTGGTATAGAATACAGTACTATGATGGGCTAAGGGAAATTTTTAAAAAAGCGGAAAGGGTTAAATGGGGGAGGAAATGAGAGGACAAAGTAGGAGACGAAATATAAGGAGAGAAAATTAATACTTAAGACATATGTGCACTTAGGCACTTTCACTATGGTTTTATGTCTGTTCTCTTTCTTTTCCTTCCTTTCTTTTCTTTTACTTTTTTTTTGGAGAAGATATCTAAGCTTATTTTTATCTATTACTTAATCCTTAGTGCCCAGCACTCTAGTTATGAAATAGGAACTGCAACGCCTTCAACTCTTGGTACACAAAAGCGTGCATGAATTATTGTGTATACTACAAATAGGATTGAGGAAGTTCAAGCTAATAGTCTGGAGTTGATTAACAGTGTTAGACATTTCTGCATCTTTATTATAACAAGAATTCCGAGTGCTTGAAGATAGTTTTTCAAAAGTACTTTGTAGATCAAGCTTGATTTTGACCAGAAAAATGAAGATAAAATATTCAGCAATTTCTATTTCCTAAATATTTTTCTTTTTACTATGCTGTGCGTGGTGGCAAAATAATAAGTTATCTCCTTTTTTTCCTGAGCAATTCTAACTTAATGACACATTTTATTTAGTAAAACTTACAGAAGCTGTCTTTTCAGGGTATGTTAATATAAATGTTTTGAACAACTCTGGATTTCTAATTTAGGAGGAACAAATACTTATGTAAAAATATGCATGACCATGTGTGCTGGATAGTTTTATGTCAAGTTTGCACAAGCTCAAGCCAGTGAGCAGCACCCCTCATGGCCTCTGCACCAGCTCCTGCCTCCAGCTTCCAGCCCTGTTTGAGTTCCTGTTCTGACTTCCCTTGATGATGGACAGTGATGAGGAAGTGAAAGGCAAATAAACCTTTTCCTCCCCAAGTTGCTTTGGTCATGGTGTGTCATCATAACAAAAGTAACCCAAAATAATACCCCATACAACAACAGGCACTCTCAGAAGATGGGGGTATAGGGCAATTCAGGTAAAATAGTGTGGTATTCTGTGTATGCATTTGTGTTTGCTGTTTTAAATTTCTGGATGAGTGAGAAGACACAGTAAGTAAAGGTGCTTGCCACCCAGCCTGATACTCTGTAATTGGCCTCTGTAACCGACAAGGACAAAGGAGAGAACTATCTTCTTCATGTTGTCCTCTGACCTGTAAATACATAAAAATTAGTTTTGCTGATTACTATTACTATCACATGTGCATGCATGTGCGTGCGCCTGTGTATGTGTTCTAGTCATTCAATGTATGAATGGCAAAGGAGATCTTTGTGTAGTCAGTCTTCTCTCTCCAATGAAATAATCTTTTTGGCAGGAAGCTGCCTGCAGCTTCTTTAGTCATGGACCTCAATTGTCATAAAGTGAAATATGTTTTTACACTCTCCAGCATGTTTTAGGGAGATACGTTTTCCCATCAGATGAGCTGGCCCTCCTTCCCTGTGCTTCCGGTTCTCTTGCTGCTCTACCATTCTTGTTCCTGCCTGTACCACACACAGCTCTGTCTTTCTTTAGTCCTTCTCTCTGGTGTATATATTTGGTAGATTTTTCGCAACGTTGTATTTCTACAGGCCATAAATAAAAATAATAAATTCTTGACAACTGCATAAATGATTGAGCTTTTATGTGTGTTTTTAATGTTAAGAATATCTGAGAGAATTATTCATCAAATGAAAAGTCACTCGAGAGTTCAGGAAATGCTCTACTCCTTTAATTCTCAACTTGACAAACTTTATTCATTATTGAAGAGTACCCCACAAAGCCTTCCCTGAAGTCCTCATGCACATTCTGTCTCTTTTTCTCCCCAAGCATTCTTTAAGTGAATTTACAAACATCTTATGCTGCACCATGTTCAGGCTCAAAACTGAAGAAGAAAACCTCCTGACAATTGTTACACGGTTGATAGCTAAAACTGTACCCGGGATGCACCGGGTGCACCACATATTGATAAGTCTTAGGCGTCAGCATAAAGAGACAGCTCCTGGATTGTGTTCTCGCTCTTTAACATCTTGTGAGGGTTCCTTACACTGTGCTTTCGGCCTGGTGCCAGACTGGAACACTACTTCATGATTCCTTTTCCTCGGTGTTCACATTAGTATTCAGTCGTAATCTTCCTTGGTAACAGCACACATTCTGAGGCAAACTATTTTAATTCTTACTCTGTTGAATACATGAGCCAGGATGATATGAAAAATAGACGTTGTAGGAGAGAAATTAAGGAGATAACAGATATATAGTATTTAGTGTAGAATTATAATGTGGAAACAAACAAGACACTGGGAGGCTTATGGAGAGATAAAATGGCTGTAACTGGTTTAATTAACTTACTCTACAAGAAATGAAAATTAAGGAATCATTCTTCTCTGAACTGAGCTGTTAGCATGGTTTTAACTGCAGACTTTATGGCGAGAAAGTCATAGAGCAGATGGCAAATTTATACTCATTTTGCACCTATGGAGAAGAAAAGGGGACAAATTATAATACACAAACTTCATGTATTCCATGGATAAGTTTAGGACACAGAGGATAGAACCATTTCTAAATAGTGTTTTAAACTTTGTATGTGAACTCTATCATAATGTAAACAATACACTTTTATGCATTTAAAATAATTTTCTTATAAACAAGGGGACCCATTATCCAAAATGCCACCAAAACTTTAGTTTAATAGATGAAATAAATACAGATCAACATTTGTAATTATTTTTTAATGTGCAAATGTAAATGTAATATATAAAAATATAAAATTTCCAAAGGAAGCAAGAAGTAGGTGCTCAGATGCTCTGTCACTGCCAAGATGGAGATTGCAGTAATCATGAGATTTTTTTTCCCAAGAAATCTCCTACATTACATACACTTGATTTCTTTATTACATAACTTGATCCATATAAGTGTGATTTTATATTCAAAATCATCATAAATTTATATGTGTGGTTTTTAACATCATGTAAGTGTTATTACATCAACTCACACAGCTGAGGGGTAAAGTTGAGACCCTTTTTAAAAATTTTTATTAATTACACTTTGTTCACTTTATATGCCCCATAACTCCCTCCCTTCTCCCCTCCCAATCGCACTTTCCCTCCCCCTTCTCCACACATGCCCCTCCCCAAGTCCAGTGATAGGGGAGATCTTCCTCTCCTTCCTTCTTATCCTAGTCTATTAGGTCTCATCAGGAGTGGTTGCATTGTCTTCCTCTCTGGCCTGGTAAGGCTGCTCCCCCATCAGTGTACGGTGATCAAAGAGCAGGCCAACCAGTTCATGTCAGAGACAGTCCCTGTTCCCATTATTATGGAACCCACTCGGATACTGAACTACTATGTGCTACATCTGTGCAGGGGTTCCAGGTTTTCTCCATGCATGGTACTTGATTGGACTATCAGTCTCAGGAAAGACCCCTGTGCTCAGAAATTTTTGGTTCTGTTGCTCTCCTTGTGGAGCTCCTGTCCTCTCCCTATCTTATTATTTCCCACATCTTTCGTAAGATTCCATGCACTCTTGTCTTGATTTTTCATCTCTAGCAGTTACATTACAAACCACTGTTGTTCAGACTCCACCAGTGGACATGCTACACATACTGGAATCATGCGTTACACTTTGCATTTTATCTTTAGGACAATTACATTTGTTGTGGAATGAAAGCACGTCTAAGACCATGGAAATGCCTTATGCATATTTTGTTTTGAGGCATTAAAACATAATCCATTACATTTTAGGTAAACACTGATCAGATCTAGCATTTGTTAGTTACAAATTCTAATAAATTACTTTTGTAAAGCTCTAGCGTGGAAGGATTCAGTTTTCTTTGAGTGGCTGACCACTGAGAGTCTGACCATGCTCCACTGAGTATATGGGCAAGAAAAACTGGACTTGTAATTGTTGTTGTTGCTGATTTTGGTTTTGGCTTTTCTTCTTTTTCTTATCTTTGTGGGGGTGCGCCATAAGGGTGGGAGAGGTAGTCCTGTGAGGACTATGAAGTGGGTATTATTGGTGTTCAAGATGTGAAATTCCCAAATAACAAAAATATTATGCAAATATAAAAGAACAATTTTTAAATATCAGTGGCCATCTTATATGCAACTGACAGTTTGAGAAAGAGATCAGGAAATAATACGCTTCACCATGGCCACAAACTCAAAATACTGTATTTCTCACCAAATTAAGGTTGAGCACAAGCTTAGGACTATAAGTTAACATTCATGCAACTACATGTTTTATGCACAGAGTAGTTATCATGAATAGATACCAACTATATCCAGAGTATCACATTCAAGGAATATACAGAAAAAAACCAAAATCAAATTTAAAATCATACTCCAAAATAAGAAGCCAGGCAGAGAAGAAATTTCCCCATGCTAATGTAAACAAGATCCTAAAAACTTCTGTGAGGTCATTGCAGATAGAGCAGAACAGGCTAGATCTTAAGTGGAAAGGCAATCTCCATAGCCATGTTTCTCCCTATGCCATTCAGTTAGTAACAGCTGTAAACATTTAGAAGTTGTATTAATTTAATCACCAATATTAGAATAATTGTTGGTGATTGATTACCATGAACACCACAGCTTCAGCGTCGGAGGCATGCCATTAGCACGAAGTCTTCTGAGGTCATCCTACTGCCAAGGGGAAGGCTGACAAGCATTCCTGCACACACAGTGGCCTTCATATCTGCTCTGACAATGACTCAGTGTGTCTCTTTATGCAAATACTTTTGCATAGCATACAAGTAGTGGATATGCAAACTCCAGTAGAGTTTTAATATACTACATTACTAAATAGGTTACATTGACAGGAATCCTTAATATTAGCATTAATTTTATTGTTAGTATGCATGATGACAAGGGCTCTGACACAGAACTTCCTGGTCCTCATTCTATGATGGCATTTAACCTGAGCATGAGAATCAACTTACTTGGTTTCCAATATAAAAATAATATCTCCATCAATAAGACAAACACAACTTTTCTCAAAAACTTACAGCATATTTTCTTCATGCAGTCTAATTAGAAGCCTTGAGGAAACTAATGTTGTATGGTACTTCAAAGACGTCAAAAGAAAGCTTTCTCAAAGCTATAAACTTAAACCAAAACAATAAAACAACATTTATATTGCAAACTTTAATATTATGCACATTTTACATGTACATATTTGCTGCTGGTCTCAGTGTCTCATGCCTGTAATTCCAGCACTCAGGGAGGCAGAGGCAGGCAATCTCTGCGAGTTTGAGGCCAGCCTGATCTACAATAGGAGTCCAGGACAGCCAAGATCGCAGAGAGAAAATCTGTCTCAAAAAATAACAAACAATCAAAAATAAAAACAAAAAAATAAAGAATAAATCTAAGAGGGAAAGAAAAACTTATATTGCCATTTGTGGCTAGATGACAAATTATGAGTTTATTAATTCTTCATCCTTAATAATTTCTTTATTTATTAAATTCCATGCTCAAATGACTGTTCTGCAGTCTTTATTTTGCTTTTTTTTACATCATAAGTGATTTATACTTGGCATGGTGCTCACTGCTGTTTTTACTTAGTGATGGACTTCTGAAGCGTACCCTAATCTTGTGTTACTGTAATACATCTCTGCTTGCCATACAGTATTCCACAAGGAGCACACACACACACACACATCTCTTTTGTTATCTCATGATAGTGAAATATTGCTGTATTCCTTTAGTATCAAATATTGCATGAAACCAATGCAAGTTTATTAACTACTATTCATGCACCTGTCCATGGTTATATATGAAGCACATTGATCTACAAACTATTATCAGGTTTCACTTTAAGAGACAGGAGAAGCTATTGATTGGTCTTTAGCAGAATCATGTTAAAGTATATTAACTCTGATTAGCACATGGGAAATGTGCTGAAATAGAATATAAATGGGTTACCAGTAAGAAAATTTTGGAACTATTTCTGAAAGACTCTAGACTTGATAAGCACTATGAGTAACACACTTGGGAAGGAGGAAGGCTTCCTGGGTTAGATATATCATTCAGTTCTAAAACAGTGATGACAAAGGGCTGATTAGGGCATCTTTTGAGACATCTCTGGAGGTTTAAGACAGGGATGACCAATTTCTGAAGTTTTAATGAAAAAGTAGAAAAAATTGACCTGATTTACAGACCATATGTTGCCATTCTCATCCGCAAAGTGGTGATTAGTCAGGGAGGCAGCTGGGCATTGACTGGGTCAAAAAGGTGTCATCCTTGCAACAGACAGCAGTGAGGTCTGCACAAGGCATGTTGCCCTTCCCCGTGTGAGGAATCAGTGAGAACAAGGCATGAATTCACCTAACATGAACATCTTGGTCTCCAGCACTGTGAGTAAACATTCTATCCTCAGGTCCTTAATGAACAGAATCAATAAAGTATTGTAATTTTTTTGACATAACATTATTTCTATCTTGGACACAAACAATATTTTAGCAATAACTTCTCATTTAGCATAATATTGCAAGTTATACATATCATTTCCATTGTATTAGTTATGACATTGTGTCTAGTTATGGTATATTTCTTAACTGATTTAAAACAATTGAGATTACAATTTGATTACACATTTCTCCCTCTTTTCCTCTCTCCAAATCTTTACCTAAACCAGTGCCCATACTCCTTCAAATATTCATACAACATATACATTACAAAATATAAATTCACACTCCACACACACATATTCACAGACATATATTTTCCTAAATATAATATGCTCAGTCTACTTAATCTTGTATGCGTGTTTCCAGGATCAACTATTCGATATTGGACAATTAATCGGTGTGCTCTTCCCTGAGGCAGACCGCCTCTCTTGTCATCACCACAGTTTTTACTGTAGGGCAAAGACTTCATTGGTTCTTCTCCATCCACTTTGGCATTTTCATTGGTATCATCTTTGTTCAGTTCACAGCAGCAAAGTCATTTTGATGAGATTTTACGGATGTAGCTTCTGATATTATTAGGAGAAAACGCCTAGATCCTCTGGTTCTAAGAATCTTTCTGAACACTCTTTTGCAATGTTTCCTAAGCCTAAAGTGCAGGATTTTCTTTTTAATGTTTCCTTTGGGAATGAACTCAGAACTCTGAGTTTGATTGATTGATTGATTGATTGATTGATTGATTGATTGTAGTTTTCTGTAATGGTCTTTGTCTGTTGTAAGGACAAGTTTTCTTGATGAGGGTTGAAGACTACACTTATCTGTGGTTAAAAGGACAGATTTCTAAAAAAGCCATAGAATTGATACCATTTCCAAAACAACAACAGGAACAAAAATTGCAATCCATATTGCATGTAATTACGTATATATTTTTACTGAATTTTTCTCACCATGACCCATTCAAGCAAAATACCACCAACAAAATCCAACAAAGGCATGAGACACCGTCTTTTGTGTTGTTGACTGGAGCCGTCCAAGTGGTGGTACAAACAAAGAACTCGCTGTTGTTGCTCTTTGTTACCCCTGAGGTATAGGTAAGTACCAATTACTGAAGAGACTAGGTTTCTCAGATACAGGCCCCAAAGACCCCTGAGCTAAAACTGAGTCCCTCCCTGAGGACTAGTTTTCATGGTACAGGAAAATACCATGCTATCTTCCAAAGAAGGGAGGCAAAGGGCAGTTCCCCAGCTATGACACCTATGAACCACATCAATGACCAGCAAGACACAATAATCTTAAGGGTTCATCAGTGGTAAACATACCCTTACAGTAACCAACAGCTCTCTAATTGGATTTATTAAACAAAAGGGAGTCCATGCCTGGTACTGTAACCTCATTAACTACTCAGTGCTAGTAAAGTCCTGGTTAGTGGGAGAGGAAACACATACAATCCACTCAATTACTGAGAGCTGATTACCAGGACAATTTTACAGAGATGGGTTGCAGAAAGAACCAACTAGACACAGATGAAGGCAGAATTAACTGCTATGAGTGTTTATGCTCTCTCTTTCATTGTTTATTTCATGTATGAAGTCATATGTGATATACCTTGTTAAGTGTTTGTGTTTCCCAAATAAGTTCATTTTGATATTGGAAATAAATGTCTTCCCAAGAATTGTCATAAATAAATAAATGGCTCTGAAAGAGCTAAAAAGGCTTGGGAACTGCTCTCATCTCATCCCATTTCATCTCATCTGAGGAAATAAAACTACATTTGTGATTACAAATATGAAAAGTAATAGCTATCCTTCTCATTTTAATTTAAAAGGGAAGAAATGGTGGATCAATTTCAAGGTATGCTTTACATGTGTTAATTGATAACTCCTAACAAATTAAAAATTTGTTTTCTCCAATAGAGTCACACTGGGCGTACAAATTACTCTTAAAACCAGGCCCTGTTCCCAGCAGTAGAGGGCAACACAAAATGAGCTCAATGCCAGGTTCTCTGTCTCATAATATTGTGGCAGGCCATATTTTCTTTTCATCTTATAGGTCCTTTGTGTATGTATTATGATTTCCAATTTAGTATTTTCATGAAATTTCTCTGTGTAAAAATATGTGTGTGTTTACATCTATTTGTGTCTCTTGTGCTTTCTCTTTGAGTCTTTTTACTTCTTATTTGTTTGTTTGCTTTGTCCTATTCTGGTTTTATCTCATTTTATAATATTTTTTAGCTGATTATTTATTTTCTAGTGAGAGAGAAGAGTGTGGATTTGGATAGGAATAGAGGTGGAGGATCTGGGAAGAGTGGAGGGAAGGAAAACTATAACCAGAATTCACTGTATAAAAAAAAAACATTTTCATTAAAAACAGATAACCACAAAAATGAAATGAAGGATGAAACTAATTGAGGAAAAAATTCAAATTCTAATGTTAGATCTGTAGTGCACTGAAGGGCTGTTCTTTATGTATCCAATACTACATGATGCTAAGGCAGGAGCAAGAACAAAAAGCCTCTGTACCTTACCACAGCCTGTGCACACAGTGTACTTATTAGAAATCTTTTGAAGTTATGTTGTCTAGTTTGAGATTATACTCAACAGGGAATTAGTATATTTTATGATGAGAGTGAAATATTATTCTTTATGAAATTAATCATATGTATTTACCTGTCTCATTATCCTTGGGATCATATGAAATTTATTGACACCTTCCTTGTTTATATTCTGTTTATGTTGTAATCTCTAACACAGATTAAATTATTGCCATTTTATGTCATTTCATGATTATCATGAAAATAATTTTTATCTTCACTTTACTAATTTAGTAAAGCTACACATATTCTGTATTTGTGGGAGGATAGCTCAACTTTGTTGATCTTCTCTATTATGTATTTCTCATCTTTATTATTTTTAATTTTTATTAATTACAATTTATTCATTTTGTATTCCCCCTGTACCTCCCTCTTTACTCCCTTCCCAATCCCACCCTCCTTCTTCCCCACCCATGTCCCTCTCCCAGTCCACTCATGAGGGAGGTCCTCCTCCCCTTCCCTCTGATCCTGGGCTATCAGGTCTCATCAGGAGTGGCTGCATTGTCTTCTTCTGTGGCCTGGTAAGGCTGCTCCCCACTCAGGGGGAGGTGGTCAAAGAGCAGGCCAATCAGTTCATGTCAGAGACAGTCCCTGTCCCCATTACTATGAAACCCACTTGGATACTGAACTGCTATAGGCTACCTCTGTGCAGGAGCTCCAGGCCATCACATGAGTGGTCCTTGGCTGGAGTATCAATTTCAGAAAAGATCCCTTTGCCCAGAATTTTTGAATCTGTTACTGTCCTTGTGGAGCTCCTGTCCTCCTCAGGTCTTACTATTTCCCCCTTCATTCATATGATTCTTTGCACTCTACCCAAAGTTTGGCTATGAGTCTCAGCATCTGCCTCTATACCCTGCAGGAGAGAGTCTTTCAGAGGCCCTTTGTGGTAGGCTCCTGTCCTGTTTCCTGTTTACTCCCTCCTTTGATGTCCATACTCTTTGCCTTTCTGAATGGGTATTGCCTTACACACATCAGAATGGCTAAAATGAATAACTCAAGGGACAACACATGCTGGAGAGGATGTGGAGAAAGGGGAACCCTCCTCCACTGTTGGTGGGAATGTAAACTTATTCAACCACTTTGGAAATCAATTTGGTGCTTTCTCAGACAATTAGGAATAGTGCTTCCTCAAGATCCAGCTATACCACTCCTAGGCATATATCCAAAAGACACTTAAGTATTCAACAAAGACATCTGCTCAACCATATTTGTAGCAGTTTTATTTGTAATAGTAAGAAGCTAGAAACAGCCCAGATGCCCCTCAGTTGAGGAATGGATACAGAAATTGTGGTACATCTACACAGTGGAATGTTACTCAGGGATAAAAAGCAAGGAAATCATGAAATTTGCAGGTAAATTGTGGGAACTGGAAAGATCATCCTGAGTGAGGTATCCCAGAAGTAGAAAGACACACATAGTATATACTCACTCATAAGTGGATATTAGACATATAATATAGAGTAAACATACTGAAATCTGTACACCTAAAGAAGCTAATCAGGAAGGAGAATTCATCTTTATTATTAATTCATGTTACTTATGTCATTCCAACCTATCCTAATATCTATGTACTTTTTTGTCTAAACAAATAATGAAGTATGATAAATATTTAATGTCAGGTTGTCAGTCTCCTAACTTTACTATAAAAATGTGAAAATTCATGTTAAAATGAAAAAGAAACACTTAATAAAATATATTTAGAACAGATTTCTTTTTAAGACAGGGTTTCTCTATGTAGTAGTGCCTGGCCTTGAGCTCATACAGATCCACATGCCTCTATTTCCTGAACACTGCTATTAAAAGTATTTATCATCACACCAGGAATAAGTAGGGAAACTGCTCTGTTCTGTTCTGTTATCAGTGCTGGCTGCTGCTGACACTAAATAGGGAGGGTGAAAGCAAGATGACTCAACACATAGAGGCATTTTACACAGACTTTAGCACTTGAGATGCATGTCTAGATCCCAAGGAAAGGGGAGAAAAATGAGTCCTAAATGTTGTCCTATGACCTTCACGAACTCAACATCTCATGCACATTCACTATTCATAGACATAAGAACACATGGACAAACACACACTCACACACACACACACACACACACTTGTATGTTAACACTCTGAGAAAACTAGAGAGGGAGTAAGCAGGAAAGGAGAAAAAGAGAGGTAAAGAGACTCACTAAGAACATATTAAAAAGACCCTTTTAACACAAGAGAAAGGGCAAGGATTTCTACCAGTGCAAGACTATTTCATGCTTGCTATATAACTAGAGTGATACAATATTCACTCTCCAAATAGTGCGGAGGCTGCTGAGATGAATGAATTAAATAAATAAAGAGTACAACAGCATTTGAGTGTAAAGAGTGTCTGAGAGAAAATACCAACAGTAGCTTTGTAGCATATATCTCAAAACTGCCATTCAGAGCAACATATTATGATATAAAATACAAAATGTAAGGAATTTAACTATTATGTTTGACTTCTTCCCACTTCATGTGGCTAGTTGAGGTAGGAGAAGCCTCTGGCCTGCAGTAGATGACTCTTGGAAACAAACTCCCCTTGGAAAGGGATCATCACCAGTCTCCTTAGCATATGATACATGTAACCACCACTAGGAGGCTGAGAAAATATCCAGTGTGCTAAGCACCCAGGGCTGCTTTTGGACAGCTGTGTAGATCTTATATATCTGAGATAGCATCAGATGATGGGTGATTCATTAAACTTGAATTTTTTGTCGAAAATGTGAGCTCAGTAGTCTGGAATAAGTGACTACTTCCATTACTATGATTAGGGCAAAAAATGTGAAAAAAGGCTATCTCCTACAAAAATGCTGGAAAGAAATAAATAAAGATCAGTAGTGGGAAGGATCATCTACCCATTTTTTTTCCCAGCTGAATTGTGAATGACAGGGACTGGTGAATCATTTGATGAGATTCTCATTCAGGGGTTGATATCTGAGGGTCAGAAAATCATTGAAGCCCAACCCTCTGCTACTAAAATGCTATGGTGAACTTATTCTATTTGGTCTAATCCAGAATAATTCAAATCCAATTATTAAGACCATGATTTTGAAGGATAAATATTTGAAATAGGGGCTTCAAATGATTCCTCTAATTAAAACAATAGACTTCAGCCAAATAAGCATCGGTAAGTAACAACAGAGAGGGAAACTTGACTTGACTAGGCTCATAAACATATTAACATTTCTCCTTTTATGGACTGGGTCAGTCCTGGACAAGGTGCAGAAGTTAAAAATGCAATGTGCCCCTTGTGGAGCTCCTGTCCCCTCCACAATTCCGTAAGATTCCTTGCACGCTGCCCTAAGTTTGGCTGAGAGTCTCAATATCTGCTTCCAGAACCTGCTGGGTGGAGTCTTTCAGGGGACATCTATGGTAAGGCTCCTGCCTTGTTCCTTCTAAAAATTATTTTTGTTTATTTTTTCCAAAATGAAGCTTTTTACATTAATTATTGCTGTTAACAGATTTAATTTCAAAAAGAATAAGAAGTTGTGTAAATGGATCTGTTGTTCGAGAATATTTTTAACTGTGACATTTTCATTGTCTAAAACAAGTGATCAGATTTACACCTTAAATCCCTCAGAAAGAAAACCATCCTATCAAGCATGCAGTGGCTTTCAACGTATTTTAGCCATCCAGTGCTGTGTACTGGAAACTTGACTGCTCTTTTGCTTCTCATGGCTGTGAACATGTTTTAATCCCACCCGTAAGGAAGCGTGTGAACCACGTTGGCTCTCATGGGAAAGCTCCCTCTCAAACCTATGAAAGCAATCTTCACTCTGTCTTCCCAAAACAGACTACTAACAACTAGAATTTGAACTAGTAAGTGTACTGAGTAGTGAGTACTGTACTTCCATGTGATAATTACTTATTATATTATAAAAAATGATAACCAGGATGATCTTTTCTAGCTCCATCCATTTGCTGCAAATTTCATGATTACCTTGTGGATAATACCTGGGCAATATCACATAAAGCCAACAAATCTGGGCCTAGGGGGACCTGTAGATACTGATATACCAACCAAGGACCCACGCATGGTGAAGACCTAGACCTCCTGCTCAGATGTAACCTGTAGGTGGGCCAGTCTACATGTGGGTTCCCTACTCAGGGGAGCATGGGCTGTCTCTTACATGGACTCTTTTGCCTGCTCATTGACAGCTTCTTCCTGGCAGGGTGGGCAGTGTAAGGCCAAACAGGAAAAGGATGCAGGGTGTCCTGATGAAACTTAATAGGCTAGAGATAGGTGGTAGGGGAGTAGGGCTCCCCCTTTTTTCTGGCTAGAGGAGGAGGATAGGGGATGAGGGAGGGAGAGTGGGACTGGGAGGAAGCAAAGGAGGGAATAAAATATGGATATAAAGTGAATAAATTATAAAAAATAAAGAAAAATGAGAAAAAAGGCAATGTGCAACAACTGTGTGTGAGATAACTGGGAACAAGAATTCTCTAGTCTTAAAAAGGAAGGTGTGGAAATAACATTTGCACTTGAAGAAATAAAGTAGTAATAAGATTAGGAGTTGAAAAATACCATTGGACATATTCCAGTGGTCACATTGGCTTTAACCATCCGTATAATTAAGATGGATGCTGCAGAAGAGCAGAACATGATGGTGTTCCTTTTTCTTTGGAGATGTTAAGTTTTAATTGCTCATACTGAATTTGAATGATAAAGACACAATGTAACTATTTGCTATGTAGAAATTAAAACAATGAGAATTCCAAAAGGAAGATGGAAGAGCTGAATACTGGGCAAATGAATAGTTGAGGAACTTTGTTAGTTTCTATCAGTTATGTTTGTTAAACTTATTGTCTAGCCAACCATGAAGACATGACCTGGGGGTTTACAGTAAACTATTCAGATATACACAAGTTAGTTACTGATGCTATGATAGTAGAGCATTGGCAACCATCTGCACAGAGAGTAGTTAATGGAAAAGGTTCTTTTGGGAGGCTCTTATTGTCTGACTTAATAGTATTAGAAATAATAGATAGCTGGGTTCTAATGGTGTCAGAGTTCCCTGGCTCTTGTTGATCATGTTCTTATACTAGTCTTTAGCCATATCATTGTCCCTTCAGTTGATAGTACTCCAAAAACAGACAGTGGGTGAACAGGTGCATTTTACCGCTGTTGGGGTTTCTCTGGTACTCCCTGATGGCAGCAGGCCTCTGGTTATCCCAGATTGCAGCAGACCTCTAGTAGTCACTTATGAAGTTGGGCCCATGAGGCTCACAACCAAAGAACATACACACGCTGGACTTTGGTCCCTCTACACATACATAGCAGATGTACATCTAGTTCTTCATATGTGTCACCTAACAATTGGAATAGGTGCTGTCTTTGACTATGTTGTCTGCCTTTGGACACCATTACCATAGCTAGGCTGCCTTGTCTGGCCTCAGTGGGAAAGTATGCACTTAGTCCTGCTGCAACTTATGTTCCAGGGTGGCCTGCTACTCATGGACTTACTCTCCTTATCTGAGGATAACTGGAGAGTGGGATGGGGAGAGGGGTGTGAGGAAGGAGAGAAGGGAGGGGGTCTGCAATCAGGCTGTAAAGTGAATAAATAAATGGAAAAGGAAATAGAATATTGTTACACTGGAAAGAGAATCTAAGAAGCATAAATAATATTTTTGATATAGTTTTAGACCAACATTTTTCTCAAGATCAATCATTATGGTTCCTCTGAAAGATAATTTATGGCTTAGTATTGATGCATTTTTTTTGTAAACCCCCTTTGTCATTGTAGATTACCAGGTAACTCTAAGGTGATGGATTTTGATACTGACTTTAATGATGTTAGGAAGACATTCAAATTAGAAAACTCCTTCTTGAGAATTTGTGATAAAAGAAAAGAGTGATATATTAGGGAGCAAGCCGCAAGGAAAGAAATGCACAAGCAGCTATAGTGCCAGAAGTAAAAGTATCATTAAATCTTGAGTTATGTAAATTTCATGAATCCCACATGACCAAAGAAGGATAGTCTATGTTAGCCACAGAATGAAATTCCTGGATTCAGATTCTTACTGTTGTTCAGGATCTGGCAGTAATGTGCCTGATTTCTAAACATCTACTCCTTAATAGAAGAATAGCAAGTATGGACAGATTTCTACTTAGAAGAGGGATGAAGATCTTTGTCCCATGAAAAGTGTTTGATTCTTCATTTACAGTCAATAATTCCATTTTATAATCAGGCAAAAAAAATATAAATGATTCCACCAGAAGAATGTCTCATAATTAATCAGCCTGTTCTGGGGATGACCATATGTGTTTGGGGCAGTGCTTTATGTTAAAGGCATGACTGTATGTCACATAGTCTCATGGAAATATCACAAGAAATTATAGGAGTGAATCACAGTTCTCTCTATCATAAAGAGAAAGAGAAGGAGAAAGTCATTATTTGAGTTCATGAAATAAGCAAGCACAGAGTCTCAGTCCACGCACGGAAGCACCATATGGAGGAATAGTCCCTCAGGAATGTTGCAATGACTGGTGTGAAAAATTTAAATCCAGGCATGGTGGGACGTGAAACCAATGACAAGAGGTTTAGATAAAATCCCCACAGAAAGAAATGGAGGACGCCCGGTAAATGAATCCCTTCTGTCCTGTCCCAGGTTGCCTTAGGGGGCAGCAGCATTTCCTGTCCATTCCATCTAGGATCTCTTATGCTACAAAAGAAATAATTTATCTTTAAATTATTAAAGATGTAAAGCACTGTTTTGTTTTCTCAAATAAATAATATTCAAATTTTAAATTTTTCTACACTTATTATTTGAGAATGCCTTACATGAGTACTGTATTTGCAATATTTTCATCTCACACTCTTCAGCCTCCAAGTATGCCTGAGTTCCCACACCCTGTCAAATTTATAAGATACTCTACTTAATTATTATACTTATGTATATATGTACACACATATGGACACACAACGCTCTCACACACATATATATGGCTTATGGATTCTTTTTTCATTAATGTAATTTATTTATTTTTATATTAATCACAGGTTAGGTACTTTGTATCCCAGTCATAGCCCCCTCCGTCATTCCCTCCCACTCTCTCCATCCCTCCCTCATCTTCTCCCTGCCCCCTCCAAGTCCACTGATGGGGGAGGACCTCCTCCCCTTCCATCTGACCCTAGCTTATCTTGTCTCTTCAGGGCTGGCTGCAGTGTCCTCTTCTGGTATCTAGCTATGCTGCTCCTCCCTGGTGGCTTATGAATTCTTTAACAGGTATGGCCCTGGATATTATTGTTCTAGTGAAAATATGAGTTGTCTAGAAAAAATATTTACTACTTAGGACTCATTCTTTATCCTTCTTTGAGCAGTAGACTTAAATTACAGAAAGGCAAGTAAAATTCTGTTCCTCCAAACAAATGTAAAACAAGGTTCAGAAGTAAAGATATACACTATGAACTCAATATGATAGGAAGTAAGGTGAGTATCTGTAAGAAATTTCAATTAATAAGTAGAACTTACCTGGTAGAAGGCCAAGTCATTATTCATTCTGCCTTATTCTATATTAACATAATTTTCCTTCTTTCACTGATGCAGGAGCCCTTGGCAAAGGTATAAAGCTATTTGTCTTAGTAAGGTAGAATGAAAAAAATGAATACTATGCAATTAAAATATATCAGTTCACATATATTTGAAGAAAATATCTGTCTCTATTCATAGCAACACAAGAGACTATATGCATACTTCATTTAGGATGTAGATTTTTGACCTTATGAAATCATCATAAACATCCTACTCAGGGTCTCCTAAAAGTAGGAAAACTATCCTTCATGAGAACATATCAAGGTAATGTCTATTATTATCCAAATATAGTTCAAATGACTGAATATTTCAACTGAAAGATAAAGGCCTTATGGAGAACATCAGAGAGCATTACTTGTAGGGATATACAGATGAATGCTTAGCTAGACACATAAGAAGATATATGAAAGATAAATATAGAGAAACATGGATGATCAATAGATAGTAGATAGACAAATATATAGAGGATAGAGAGATGATTAAAAAGATGATTAATAAATGATTGGTAGTTGAATAATTAATAAGCAATAAACAATAGGTAGATGGTAACTGGATAGTAGATGTCAAATACACTACAGATAAATGACAGATGACAGAGAACAAGTTGGAAATGGTTGATAGATTATATATGATAGATAAATGATAGAGAGGTAGATATCAGTAGATGATACACACAACAGAGAAGCAAATATTGACAGTAAAAGACAAAAATATCAGTCAACCATAAGTCAGTTTTGTTGTGAAATTTACTGTAAACTGACATAGTTTCAAATATGTCTTCTATGGTGGACATTTTCTTTGAAGTAATTTCAGCAATTACTCTTTATACCTAAATTCTACTAATTTCAAATTTGTTATGTCTATTATACAACTCTACAATTTTATGAAAGAATAAGAAGAAGCAATTAATCTTGTTCCTTTCAAGTACTTGATGTAATGTACTCCCTTAAAAATAAAAATTAATCAATCTGTTTATGGTCACAAACATATGCAATTATTCAGTGCTTATCAGTTTGGGGTATGACAATAAACTCTACATACTTAAAATATATATTGCTCTGGACATTTGTAAAAGGTTTGGGTGCTAATTTAAATGAAAACTTTTAACACAGAGGCAAAGACAAGTTGAAGTAAAAAGTGTTTGCAATAAAATATAATAGATTGTAAATGACATATTTTCTATAATGGGTAGTTTATGCTTATGTAAATATGATTTCATAATTCTATAACATGTATTAATTAACGACTCTTAATTATTATAAACTGCTGAAGGAAATCTTACTACAGAAAGTATTGATATTTGAAAAAGTGGCTATTATTCTGTTCAGTAAAAATGCACGGAGCTACCTGGTCTCACAAGACTGACACACTGCCCCTCACCTCCTTAATATTGATGTTCCTCTGATTGAGTTTATCTACTCTGGCTCACTTCACAAGGCAGGAATAGAAGTTTCCAAATGTTATGTCTCATTATGCTGCATGTAGTAGCTTATACAATAGTGATATCCTATTTCTAGACATGTAAAATGAGTTCACTCCATCATCACAACCCTTGTCATTTAAATGCTAGTTTATTAGAATATAAGTAAGCCATGAGGTAGCAGGAATGTTGATATCTACAAAAACTTATGGAAAACATGACATTTTCATTTCCATGTAAATACATTTTTCTTATTTAATTGAGAAGATTAAAACATAAGAGACAAATTATTTGTCTATAGAAAAAAGTCTTTTTAAATTTATTCACTTTTTGAGGATCCAAGATGGCGGCCCCAGGAGGACACTGTGTCTGAGGAGTAGTACAGCAGTGTTGGCCCAGTGACCAGGAGACTGAAATCTGAGACCTAAAACTCCAGCATTTGTGATTGCCAGGTGAGCCAAATTCTTACAGTGAGGAAATCAAGTGGGAAAGTCCTAGGGACACCCAGTTAATCCCTGGAAAAACTCCTGGTGACTGACTGCACACAGCCCTGATCTGAACGCGCAGCTTCCCTCAGTGCCAACGTGGAGCCCTTAGCAGCAAGCCCAGATTGAAACAGGGAGACCTCAGACCAGAGCAGTGTCCCCAGCTGCCATCTCAAACCAGGACACTCAGCCTCTGGCACAGAGTGAGGTGTGAATCCTTCAGACCAGAGTGATAACCAGCCTGTGGTGCTCACAGTTTCTAACACAGAGCACAGAGTCAGGCACACAGAGCTCACAACAGAGTACATGTCTCGCCTACAGCACCACACACTGACCTCAGAGTTCAGCCTTCAGAACCCGCCACCAAGTGAAGAACACTGGGAATTCAGGAAACCTGCTCAGGCACTTGCCCACAGTCTGCACTTGCTAAACACTCTAGCACCCTCATCCCCTCCTGCGCTTGCTCCTAAACCCCATAGCCCAACCATATGCACTCCCCTATCATTCTCCTTTAAGACAGCTTCCCAGCAAACGTGCCGGCCAGCACACACACACACATACACACACACACACACACACACACACACACACACACTGACTCCCCCTCCCCAACAACTAAACTACGCCAGTGGCCTTTCCTCCCACAGGGACAACTGAGGCAACAACACAAACTCTCAAACCACTGGAACTCCCTGATCTTCTTGAAGAAGACTCCAGACATCAGAGACTGGTTGTTCCAGTCTGAAGTTCAGCTTCAAGAAACAAACAGCTCCTTGAGTATATATAAACAAATGGCCAGATGTGAACATAAGAACTCACCCAACAAAAATCAGGACACCATGGCACCACCAGAAACACCCAAGAACAATGGAGATTTTAATTCAGTGGAGACACAAGAAAATATTAAAGCTATGCTTATACAGTTATGAGAGGAACAAAAAGAGGAAATGAACAAGGTCCTCAAAGAAATACAGAAGAATTTACCTGCCCACATAGAGGAACAATTAAAGACATACAGAGAGGAAACAAACAAAAAAATAGGAGCCACATTCAGGCAGACGAAGGAAATAATACAAAGCATGAAAACAGAATTAGAATCTACAAAGAAAACACAAACAGAGAAAAACCTGGAACTGGAGAACTTAGAGAAAAGATCAGGAACCACAAGGTAAGCATCACCACTAGAATATAAGAAATGGAAGGGAGAATCTCAGGAGCTGAAGATACACTTGCTGAAATGGATTCCTCACTCAAAGAAAAAATGACATTGGAAAAGTCCCAAACACAAAATATCCAAGAAATCAAGGATGCCATGAAAAGACAAAACCTAAGAATAATAGGAATAGCTGAAAAAGAAGACCCCAAGCTCCGAGTACCAGAAAATATTTTTAAGAAAATCATAGAAGAAAATTTTCCCAACTTAAAGAAAAAATCTCCATAATCATAAAAGAAGCATACAGAACACCAAATATATTAGTCCAGAAAAGAAATAACTCTTGTCACATCATAGTCAAAACACTAAACCTACAAAACAAAGAAAAAATATTAAAGGTGCAAAGGAAAATGGTCAAGTAACATATGAAGGTAGACTGATCAGAATCACACCAGACATCTCATCAGAAACTCTGAAAGCCAGAAGGGCCTGGGCAGAGGTCATACAGTCCTTAAGGGATCACAGATGCCAACCAAGACTACTATACCAAGCAAAGCTTTCAATCAACATAGATGGAGAAAACAAAATATTCCATGACAGAACAAAATTTAAGCAATATCTACACAGCAACCTAGCCTTAAGAAAGATACTAGAAGGAAAACTCCAATGCAATGAAAACAACTACACCAAAGAAAATATAGGATTCAGATAACTTCCCAAAAAAGGGGGAAAAAAAGCAATGAATCATAGTAAGACCACCAACTCCATAATAAAAGGAAGTAACAGTCATTGGTCACTATTATCTATCAACATCAATCGACTCAACTCTCCAATAAAGAGACACAGACGTACAAAATGGTTGCAGAAACAGGATCCAACATTCTACTATATCCAAGAAACACACCTATGCAACACAGATAAACACTACCTCAGAGTAAAGGGCTGGAAAAATGTGTTTCAAGCAAATGCACCCAGAAAACAAGCTGGGGTAGCAATCCTAGTATCTAATAAAATAGACTTTCAACCGAAACTAATCAAGAAAGATGAGGTGGGGCACTTCCTTCTCATCAAAGAAAAATTCCAACAGGAGAACATCACAATTTTGGATGTAACTCGTGTATCCTCCAAACACAAGACCACCCACATTTGCAAAAGAAACATTATTAAAGCTGAAATAACACATTGTTCCCAATGCCCTAATATTAGGAGATTTCAACACTCCACTCTCACCTAGGGACAGATCATCTGGTCAGAAGCAAAACAAGGAAACAAGGGCACTTACAGAGGCCCTAAATCAAATGGACCTAATAGATGTCTACAGAACTTTTCACCCTAGTTCAAAAGAGTATATCTTCTTTTCAGCACCTCATGGAACGTTCTCCAAAATAGACCATATAGTAGGTCACAAAGCTAGTCTCACCAGATACAAGAAAATTGAAATAATCCCGTGTATCCTATCTGACCATCATGGTCTAAAGCTGGACCTCAAC
Source organism: Pachyuromys duprasi (assembly GCA_028658305.1). NCBI lineage: Eukaryota > Metazoa > Chordata > Mammalia > Rodentia > Muridae > Pachyuromys > Pachyuromys duprasi. The sequence continues at coordinate 47,290,523 of CM053759.1, forward strand.
AACAATAGAAACAGCAAAATCCCTGCACATACTTGGAAACTGAACAACTTGCTACTCTATGACAGCTTGGTTAAGGAAGAAATAAAGAAAGACATTAAAGACTTCCTAGAATTCAATGAAAATGAAAGCACAACATACTGAAACTTATGGGACACAAGGAAGGCAGTGTTAAGAGGATAGTTCATAGCACAAAGTGCCTTCAAGAAGAAATTTGAAACATCTCATACAAGCAACTTAATGGCCCAACTGAAAGTCCTAGAAAAAAAAAGAAGCAGATACACACAAGAGGAGCAGACAGCAGGAAATAATCAAGCTCAGGGCTGAAATCAATCAATTAGAAACAAATAAATCTATTCAAAGAATCAATGAAACCAAGAGCTGGTTCTTTGAGAAAATCAACAAGATAGACAAGCCCTTAGAAAAACTAACAAAAAGGCAGAGAGAAACTATCCAAATCAGCAGAATAAGAAATGAAAAGGGGGACATAACTACAGACATTGAGGAAATCTAAACAATCATTAGGTCTCACTACCAAAGCCTATATGCAACAAAATTTGAAAATATCAATGAAATGGACAATTTTCTTGATAAATCCCATCTACCTAAATTAAGTCAAATCAAGTAGAAAGATTAAATAGACCTATATCCCCCAAGGAAATAGAAGCACTCATCAACAGCCTCCCTACCAAAAAAAGCCCTGGGCCAGATGGTTTTAGTGCAGAATTCTACCAGATCTTCAAAGAAGTCCTAACACCAATTCTTTTTAAACTATTCCACAAAATAGAAAGTGAAGGAACATTAACAAACCCATTCTATGAAGCCACAGTCACCTTGATACCTAAACTACACAAAGACTCAACAAAAAAAGAGAACTTCAGACCTATCTCTCTTATGAACATTGATGCAAAAATATTCAATAAAATACTTGCAAACCACATCCAAGAACACATAAAATATATCATCCACCGTGACTATGTAGGCTTCATCCCAGGCATGCAAGGGTGATTCAATATAAGGAAATACATCAATGTGATCCACCATACAATCAAACTGAAGAAGAAAAACAACATGATCATCTCCCTAGATGCTGAAAAAGCATTTGAAAAAATCCAACATCCATTCATGTTTAAAGTCTTGGACAGATCAGGACTAAAAGGCACATACCTAAACATAGGAAAGGCAATATACAGCAAGCCTATAGCCAACATCAAACTCAATGGAGAGAAACTTAAATGAATCCCAGTGAAATCAGAGACAAAGCAAGGCTGCCCATTGTCTCCATATCTCTTCAACATAGTACTTGAAGTCCTAGCTAGAGCAATAAGACTACTAAAGGAGATCAAAGGGATACAAATTGGAAAGGAAAAAGTCAAAGTATCACTATTTGCATAAGATATAATAATATACATGACTGATCCCAAAAATTCTAGCAAAGAACTCCTTCAACTGATAAACACCTTCAGCAAAGTGGTTAGATAAAAAATCAACTCAAAAAAAAAAAAAAATCAGATGCCCTCCTGTACACCAAAGACAAAAGGGCCGAAAAGGAAGTTAGGGAAACAACACCCTTCACAATAGCCACTAATAACATAAAGTACCTTGGGGTGACTCTAACCAAGCAAGTGAAAGAACTGTTTGAAAAAAAATTCAAATCTCTGAAGAAAGAAATTGAAGAAGATAATCAGAAGATGGAAAGACCTCCCATGCTCATGGATTCGTAGGATTAATATAGTGAAAATGGGCATTCTGCCAAAAGCAATCTACAGATTTACTGCAATTTCCATCAAAATACCTTCACAATTCTTCACAGACTTTGAAAGAAAAATTCTCAACTTCATATGGAGAAACAAAAAACCCAGAATTTCCAAAACGATCCTATACAACAACAGATCATCTGGAGGTATCTCCATCCCTGACCTCAAGCTGTACTACAGAGCAATAGTAATAAAATCTGCATGGTATTGGCATAGAAACAGAATAGTGGATCAACGGAACCAAATAGAGGACCCAGAAATGAACCCACACACCTATGGAAACTTGATTTTTGACAAAGAAGCCAAAACCATTCAATGGAAAAAAGACAGTGTCTCCAATGAATGGTGCTGGACCAACTACATGCAGAAAAATGAACATAGATCCATATTTATCACCCTGCAGAAAACTCAAAGACCTCAACATAAAACCAGACACACTAAACTGGTTAGAAGAAAAAGCAGGGAAGACCCTAGAACTCATTGGTACAGGAGACTCCTTCCTGAACAGAACACCAACAGCAGAGGCTGTAAGTTCAACAATAAATAAATGGGACCTCATGAAACTGAAAAGCTTCTGTAAAGCAAAAGACACTGTCATCAAAACAAAAGGACAGTCTACAGACTGGGGAAAGATCTTTACCAATCCTCCATCTGACAGAGGGCTAATATCTAGTATATATAAAGAACTCAAAAAGTTAAAAAGCAACAAATCAAGTAATCCAATTAAAAATGGGGTATGGAGCCTAAAAGAGAACTTGCTGTTGAGGATTGTAGAACGGCAGAAAAACACTTAAAGAAATGTTCAATATCCTTAACCATCAGGGAGATACAAATCAAAACAACCCCTGAAATTTCACCTTACACCTGTCAGAATGGCTAAGATCAAAAACTCAAGTTACAACAAATGCTGGAGAGGATGTGGAGAAAGATGAACCCTCCTCCATTCCTGATGGGAATGAAAACTTGTACAACCACTCTGGAAATCAATTTGGTGCTTTCTTTAGACAATTAGGAATAGTGATTCCTCAAGATCCAGCTATACCACTCTTAGGCATATATCCAAAAGATGGTCAAGTACACAACAAGGACATTTGCTCAACCATGTTCATAGCACCTTTTTTTGTAATAGCCATAACCTGGATACAACCCAGATGTCCCTCAGTTGAGGAATGGATACAGAAATTATGGTATTTTTACACAATGGAATACTACTCAGCTATTAAAAATGAGGAAATCATGAAATTTGCAGGCAAATGGTAGGACCTGGAAACGATCATCCTGAGTGAGGTATTCCAAAAGAAGAAAGAAACACTTGGTATATACTCACTTATATAGACCTATAGGATATGATAGACATGCTGAAATCTATACACCTAGGGAAGATAAGCAAGAATGATGACCCAGGGTGGGATGATCAATCCTCACTTAGATGGACAAATGGGATGAGCATTGAATGTAGGAGAAAACAAGCAACAGGACAGGAGCCTACCGCAGAGGGCCTCTGAAAGACTTTAACAATGTATCAAAGCAGATATTAAGACTCACAACTAAGCCATCGCCAGAGTGCAGGGAATCATATGAAAAAAGGGGAAGTTAGTAAGATTTGGCGAGGATAAGAGCTCCACAAAGACCAAATAGATCAAGGCACAGGGGTCTTTTATGAGACTGTTTCCAAGGACCATGTATGGATACACACTATAACCCCTGCTCGGATGTGGCCCAAGGTAGCTCAGTACCCAACTGTAGTAAAGGGAACTGGGACTATTTCAGTCATGAACTCGATGGCTGGCTTGTCGACCCCACCCCCACCCTCGAGGGAGAAGCAGCCTAACTAGATCCCAGAAGAGGACATTGCAGCCAGTCCTGAAGAGACATGATAAACTAGGGCCAGAGGGAAGCAGGCGAGGTCCTCCCCTATCAGTAGCCTTGGAGGGGGGCAAGGAGAAGATGAGGGAGGGATGGGGAGAGTCAGAGGGAATGAGGGAGGGAGCTATGGCTGGGATACAAAGTATATAATGCGTGATTAATATAAAAAGAAATGAATTACTTAAAAAATATTCACTTTTCTTCCTGATCCTAACCCCCTTCCTTGTCTCCTCCTAGTCCCACCCTTCTTCCCTCTTTTCCTCTCCTCTCCCCCCTCTCAGAGTCCTCAGAAAGGGGAAGCCCTCTTCCCCTACCAAATGACCACAGCCAGTCAAGTCATCTGGACAATGTGCATCCTCTTCCTCTCTGGCTTGGCAAGGCTGCCCTCCAGGGGTAAGTGATCAAAGAGAAGACGACAGAGTTCATGTCAGAGACAGGCCCTTCTACCCTTACCAGGAAACCCACATGAATACTGAGCAGCCTATCAGCCACATCTGACCAGGAGGTCTAGGTCCTCACGATTCATGGTCCTTGATGGTCATCAGTCTCTCCATGCCCCACTGGGCCCAGATTTTTTTGGCTTTGTTGGTCTCCCTGTAGAGGTACTGTCTCCTCCAGGTATTTCTATTCCAAAAACTCACTCATGAAACTCTGCTGTCTTCCCATATTTTGGCTGTGAATCTCAGCATCTGTTTCCATATCCTGCTGGGTAGTCTTTCAGAAGACACCTATAATAGGCTCCTGTCCTCTTCCCTCTCTTCAACTATTTCTGGTATCTATCTATTTGCTCTTCTGAATGAAGATTAAGTGTCCTTCTTGCCAATTACCTTCTTTTGGTCTATGGATTTTAGTATGGTTATAAGTGAGTATATACCATGCATAATATTCTGGATCTGTGTTACCTCACTCAGGATGATATTTCCTAGTACCATCCATTTGCCTGGAAATTTCATGATTTCTTTGTTTTTAATGGCTGAGTAGTATTCCACTGAGGAAATGTACCATAATTTCTTTTTCCATTTTCCAGTGGAGGGACATCTTAGGTTGTTTCCAGATTCTTGCTATAAGATAGTTGGGCAAATGTCCTTCTTGTATGGTGGAGGATCTTTCTGCAATATGTACCAGGAATGATATAGCTGGGTCTTGAGGTAGAGCTAGTCCCAATATTCTGAGAAAAGGCCAAATTGATTTCAAAACTGGTTGAACAATTTTGTGGATTCACCAGGAATGGAGGAATTTCCTCCTTTCTCCACATCCCTCTCCAGCATGTGCTGACACTTGAGTTTTAGTTTTTCTGACAGGTGTAAGATGGAATCTGCGAGTCAATTTGCTTTGCATTTCCTGATGACTAAGAATATTGAGCACTTCTTCAAGTGCTTCTCCCACATTTGAATTCCTCTGGTGAGAATTTTCTGTTTAGCTCTGTACTTCCTTTTTAATTGGATTATTTGGTTTGCTGGGTTTAATTTCTTGAGCTCTTTATACATTTTGAATATTAGCCCTCTGAAAGATGTCAGGTTGGTGAAAAACTTTTCCCACTCTGTAGGCTGTCATTTTGTCTTTTGACAACAGGATAATTTTCTTACAGAATCTTTTCAGTGTCCTGAGGTCCCATTTATTAACTGTTGATCTTAGAGCCTAGAGTTATATTCATGAAGTTTTCTCTTGTGCCACTAAGTTCAAGGGTCTACCCAGTTTTTTCTTGTAATAGAATTAGTGCCTCAGGTTTTATGTTGAGATCTTTGATCCATTTGGACTTTATTGCTGAACAAGGTGACAAATATGGATCTATTTGCATTTTTCTGTATGTAGACATCTAGTTAGACCAGCACCATTTGTTGAAGATGTTATCTTTTTTTCCATTGCATGTTCTTGGCTCTTTTGTCAAAAACCAAGTGTCTGTGGTGTATGAGTTTATTTCCGGGTTTTCCATTCGATTCCAATGATCCACCATTCTGTTTCCATGCCGGTGGCGTGCAGTTTTGATTACTGTTGCTCTGTAGTACAACTTGAGATCAGGGAAGGAGATATCTCCAGAAGATCTTTTATTGGGGTCACTTATGTATACTATCATATTAGCTGTGAATGGTGATATTTTGACTTCTTCCTTTTCAATTTGTATCATCCTAATCTCCTTTAGTTTTCTTATTACTCTAGCTAAGACTTCAAGTGCCATATATTGAAGAAAATCAAAGAATAGATATACTTTTTTTTTAATCTGAATTTAGTGAAATTGCTTTGAGTTTCTCTCTATTTAATTTTATGTTGATCATCAGCTTGCTGTATATTGCTTTTATTATGTTTATGTAAGGGCCTTATATCCCTGATCTTTTTAAGACTTTTATCATGAGGGAATATAGGATATTTTCAAAGGGTTTTTTTCATGCATCTAATGAAATCATATGATTTTTTTCTTTCAGTTTGGTTATATAGTGGATTACATTGATGGGTTTCATATACTTAAATATCCCTGCATCCCTGGGGTGAAGTCCACTTGATCACGGTGGATGATGTATTGGCTGTGTTCTTGGAATCAGTTTGTGAGCATTTTATTGAGTATTTTGACATCAATGTTCCTGACAGAAATGGCTCTGAAATTTTCTTTCTTTGTTGAGTCTTTGTGTGGTTTAGTTATCGGGGTGACTATGGCTTCATAGAATGAGTTTGGCAAGGTTCCATCTGTTTCTAAATATGGAACAGCTTGAGGAGTATTGGTGTTAGCTCTTCTTTGAAGTCAGGCAGAATTCTGAGCTCAAACCAACCAGCCCTGGGCTTTTTTGTTCTGTTTGTTTGTTTGTTTGTTTGTTTGTTTGGGAGATTTTTCATTTCTTAGGAGTTATAGGATTTTGTAAACTGCTTACCTGATCTGCATTTAGCTTTGGTAAGTGAAATCTAGCAAAGAAATTGTTCATTTCCTTTAGGTTTTCCATTTTATGGAACACAGGCTTTTGAAATAAGACCCAATGAATGTTTGGATTTCCACAGGGTGAGTCCTCCTCTTCATTTCTGATTTTTTTGAGTAGGATACTGTCTCTCTGCCTTTTAGTCAGTTATCTAGGAGTTTGTCTATCTTGTTGATTTTCTCAACCAGCTCTTGGTTTTGTTCATTCTCTGTATTGTTGTCTTTGTATCTTAGTTATTGATTTCAGCTCTTAGTTTGATTATTTCCTGCCATTTGCTCTTCCTGTTTGCTTCTTTTTGTTCTAGATCTTTTATGTGTTCTTTTAAATTGCTAATATGAGAAATCTACAATTTCTTTGTTAAGGCACTTAGTGCTATGAACTTTCCCCTTAACAGTGTTTTCATTGTGTCCCATAAGATTAGGTGTGATGTACCTTCATTTTCATTGAATTCTAGAAAGTCATTAATTTCTTTATTTATTTCTTCCCTGACCCAGGGGTCACTGAGTACAGAGCTGTTAGGTTTCCATGAATTAATAGCTTTTCTATTGTTTCTGTTGTTCTTGAGTTCCAGCTTTAATGCATGGTGGTCTGATAAGATATAAGGAGTAATTTTACTCTCCTTGTATCTGTTTCACCTTGCTTTGTGACTGAGCATAGGCTGAATTTTGGAGAAGGTTCTGTAAGGTGCCAAGTAGAGAGTACATTCTTTTGTGTTTGGGTGAAATGTTGAAAGCCACTGAAACACAATTATTTCTGGGACACAGTTCAATAGAGGACAGTGGCTCCAGCTTGGAGTCTAGGACAGAAGGCTATTTTCTACAGACCTTTACTAGTTCTCTGGCAGTTAGTGAGGTCAAAGCTTAAACCAACTGTACTTTCAAAGGTGTCACAACTCAAGCATAGTGAAGTTAGATCAAGATCCCACTGCTAAGTTGCCAGGAGTTGGTGAAAACTGTATTTACTATTCAAATCTGAGCAACTTCACCGTAGAATAAAGAGGAGTCAGAAGTGAAGAAGATCTCTCTTCCTCTTCAGTGTATCCTTCTGTAACAAAAGGTGTTGTGTGTAGTCCCGACTCCCTGCAAATAACTATTAATCATCTCAGGAGAAAAAGTCAAAACCATCCCAGAAAAAATATAGTATCTACTACCAGTCCCATAAGCAGAAAAATTCACATAGAGTGACTGGGAAGGCAATTTAGCACATGAGAAAAAATTAAAAATCTAATCAACAGGAAAATCATAAGAGAGTGGAGAGTTTACAGGCCACTGGTGTCATAAGAATAGATTTTCAAATAATAATTAGAGACGGTTTGACCACTTATTTTAATTATGTATGAGGGTGTATGTTCATGTGAGTGTAGGTACTTATGGAGCCAAGAGTACCTGGAAGACCCAAAAGTACACCAGGAGACAGACTACATATGCAAGAACAAACAGCCTTTATAAACACAAGACAAACAGAATCAACTGAAATCTATACACCTTAAGAAGATAAACAAGAAAAAAGACCTGGGGTAAGATGATCAATCCTCACTTAGAAAGCCAAATGGGATGGACATTGGATGTAGGAGAAAACAAGTAACAGAACAGGAGCCTACCACAGAGGGCCTTTGAAAGACTACCTAGCAGTGTAACAAAGTCAATACTAAGACTCATAACCAAACCTTCGACAGGGTGCAGGGAATCATAAGAACGAAGGGGGAGTTAATATGATCTGGAGAGGACAGGAGCTCCACAAGGACCAAATATATCTGGACACAGGGGTCTTTTATGAGACTGTTTCTCCAACCAAGGACCATGTATGGATGTAATCTAGAACCTCTGCTCAGATGTAGCCCATGGTAGCTCAGTATCCAAGTGGGTACCCTAGTAAGGGGAACAGGAACTATTTCTAACATGAACTCAGTGGCGGGCTCTTTGACCTCCCCTCTCCCCACCAAGAAAGAAGTAGCCCTGCCAGGCCACAGGTCTTTGCAGCCAGTCGTGAAGAGACCTGATAAATGAGGTTCAGATGAAAGGGGAAGAGGTCCTCCCCCATCAGTGGACTAGGAAAGGGGCAGGGAGGAGATGAGGAAGGGATTGGGAGGGAATGAGAGAGAGGGATACGGCAGGGATACAAAGTTAATAAACTGTAACTAATATTAAAAAATAAAATTAAACAAACAAACAAACAAAAAAACAAAATGAGATACTGGCCCCTCCCCCATGTTGCACACTTGCAACCTGCTTTGCCTCCTCAGAATCACAAGGGGGATCCAATCCCCAACAGGTAGACCAGAGACCTGTCTTGGGTGTTCCAGCAGAGAATACACCTAAAATATCCAAGGGAAAAACAGTTTTAGAGTTTGTCCCCAAGTCAGGAACATGACACACAAGCAGGACAAACAAACATACACATACCAGCTGGCAGTTGGCTCTATGTATTGAGGTTAGGGGGTCTTGGGCATCCTGGAGAGCCCTCAAATGTTAGTGATGCCCAGATCACCAAGACCCCAAAGACCACCAGGATACCAACCAAGTATGCAAGAACAAAGAGCCTTTACTTCAGGCTTAAGCTCAGACTTCCCACCATCCAATGCAGTAGATTAAGAATGGAGCCCCAAGCAGATGCAAAGCTGTGGATTAAGGAGGGATCTCCAAGCAGCTGCAAAGTTGAGTTTTTCTTGTGGTTTGAGCAAGGAATAGGACTTTTCAAATTGGCAGTTACATGATTGATTTACATTTAGCAGAAGAAAGCTTGTCATAAAACTTTTGGTTGGTTCTGATGTAGGATGTGGACGGGGTGAGGTCTTCATTGAGTGTCCAAGCAACAAGCTGCGCTAATATAAAAAAGAGTGCTAACAAGAAGTGCCCAGGTAGCAGTATCATTTTGACTAGCTAAACAAAGGTTTCTAACCTTTAATTTGATTGGTTCTGCAGTTGGGACACTTTTCAAGGTGGTTACTAAATTATTGTTTCTGATTTTTAGGGAGGTTATTGAGTTATTGTATCTCATTTCCACGGATTATAGTTTCATGTTCTGAGAAATAGGAACAGGATCTTCGCAACTGCGGTAACATTACCAGGAAACAGAAGCTCAGGCCTACCGTGTCTTAGGAAGCCTGTCAGGACAGCACAGCTGCTGCAGTGCAGCTAATTGGCCCCTTCACTTCCCTCCTTAATCCACAGCATTGCATGGTAGGGAGTCTGAGCTTAAGCCTGAAATAAAGGCTCATGGGTTCCTGCATGCTTGGTCAGTATACTGATAGTCTATAGGGTCTTCATGATCTGAGCATCGCAAAAGATATGACAGACAAGTTGGTGATTGAGCTGCATGTCCTGTGTATGTTTGTGTGTGTGTTTGTGTGTGTGTGTGTGTGTGTGTGTGAGAGAGAGAGAGAGAGAGAGAGAACATGATGTATGCTATAGTCATCTAGAATGAGGGACCAACAATTGACGAATTATTTCCAACAGCATGACCTGTAGGCAAGTGTATTGCCTTGATTAAAAGTTGTTCAGGGAGGGTCCAGCTCACGGTGAGGTGTACAATGCCCTCAATGAGTAGATGGCCTTGGATTGTATAAGGCAGGTAGTTGACCCATCCATGGGCAACAAGCTAGTAAGAAGCATTTCTCAAAGTCTCCACCTTCTTTCCTACCTCCAAGTTTTTGCTTGAGTTCTTTCCTTGATTCTCCTTCATAATGGGCTTTAAGTTACAAGGTCACATCAATTGTTTTTATTGCCAATTTTCCTTTTGTAAGTATTTTAACAGAACAGCTGAAAAGCAAAAAAAAAAAAAAAGGAAAAAAATAGTTAAACGTGTGCCTCTTTAAAATATACCACAGTACATATGTTAGAAGGGTTGATGCTTGAAAAAATTCTTTAGTAAATAAATATGTACTATACACTGCATCAGGTACTGTGATATATAATCGAGAAATCAAAGCTAGCAGAGTAAGTGGATCCTCAAGAAATAAGGGGACGCTCCTGTGTGTTGTACCAAACACTGAAATACTGAACAGAACAAGTGTATCTTCAGGAAATCACAAGGGAGGGTTAGCCGTGTGCTTTGGGAGCACTTATGAAATTTAGCACACAGTCATAGTCAAGAGTAATAGGATTTGGGGTGGTTGATTACATTTTTAATGCTTCCTTTCTTTTTCCTTGAAATATATCAGAATAATCAGGGCTATTATTTGTATAAGGGTGAAATTGAGTTACTTTCACCTTCCTCTACTACAGTAATGCTCAGCTCACTCATCTCAGTTATCTATACTAATGTGAGGAGCAGTGATGTGGAACATTCAAAATGCCCGATAATCATAAAGTCATGAATGCTTGCAAACAATTTATATGCTCGATAGTTTAGTAGCGTCACCTTCCCAGTAATATTTTGCTTCAGTGCACATTAAAATTAGTTTGCATTCCCTGTGTACACACTGTCTAGATGATAAGGGAACGTATCCAGAAAGGATGCAGTAAAGCTGGCAGCTGCTGTTTTAATAGATGAAAACAGAGGAGACAATCTGCACAGTTAACTCAATTGGCAACATATAAATCTATTGATATGATGCAGGTTCAGCAAGAGTGCTGTTTCTATTATTATGATCTGTGTTTCATCTCCCTTTTATCATATTTAGAATAACCTGAGGCAACTTATGTCCACAGGCACACTGCAAAATCTGATATTTCTTACTGAAACAGAAACAAAACTCTCTAAGAAATGCTATCAGCCGCTAGTCACAATCTGATAAACACCATAGTTTTATGTAATTGATTTTTCTGTAAGATTTTTGGGTAGATAAGGAAGAAATACAGCTGTTTTTGTAACTGAGTTTTTGTTAAAGTGTTTTGTTTTGTTTTGTTTCTGAAATTAACTAATGGTATTTAATTAGAAACATTTAAAATTCTAAATGATTAGTGAAAAATATAAAAATATAACACCACAACCAGAGGGTGGTTTTAAGATACAACTTCTTCAAATCTTAATAAATGTTATGATATAAAATATATTTTAATTTTATTATCAGTAAATGTTTTATATAACATTTTTAAATAGTTTAGGTATTATCATATGAATATAATGAAACTAAAGTTTGTTGGAATAAAACTTGTTGAGATGGAGTCTTACTCTAGCTGGCCTAGAATATACCACATAGACTATGCTATACTGAAACTCATGGAGAACCACCTCCCTCTGCCTTTCGGTGCTATAATTAAAGCCATGTGCCAACACATCCAGCATACTGACAAGATTTTTTTAATGAAAGTAATGTATTTTGTACTTGTTACTACCTTGTGTTCTAAGAAAAATGTATCTACTTAAGTTTCATTTCTATGTCAAACTTTCTGCTTTTCGTCAACTATTTGTTTTCTAATCTCTGTTTTATGCAAATATCTTTTATTTCCCCAGGCTTATATTTTATTCCGTCATTTGTATATAGTCACATTTACTTTCTCATATTGAATTGGGAGAATTTTTAAGCAATGTTAATAGAGATGAGATACAATTAATATTTTGTCTGATTCATATATATGTATATATATGAAATATTTTGTTATTTTGTTACTTTATTTTTATTATATTTTATGTTTTTATTGCCATACTTATTCATTTATTTTATCTACATATATAACATCAATCACATTTTCAAAGGTATTTTGTAGAGATCAGAGGACAACCTAAAAGAGTCAGTTCTCTTCCAGTATGTGAGTCCCACAAATCAATTTAAGGTGAATGACTTAGATTGCAAGTGTCTTTACTTGGTGTGCTGTTTTGCCAAGATACATTGTTAAGTAAAATAATTTGAATATTATAAATATTTTAGTTTATGTTTACAATTAAATGATTTCTTCTGATGTTTCTTAGTAAATATAATACTGCAAAACATTTTGCCAATATCAATTGCAGATTCATTACAGATTAGGGATCAGGTCATCACACATTTTTATTTGTTTGTGTTCAAGACAAGGTTTTTCTTTGTGGAGTTGGCTGTCATTGGGCTTGCTTTGTACACCAGCTGGCCTTGAACTCACAGTAATCTGCCTGCCTCTGCCTCCCTGAGTACTGGGATTAAAGGCATGAATCCCTACATACAGCGTTCATGTTGCTTGTATTTTCAGAGAAAGACGGACAACCAACTAGACAAAAGTATGTTATGTCACAGGGTAATGTAGGGAAAAAAAAACAAAGAAGAGGTAATCAGAGAGTAGGACAGTTCATTGATTAGATAGGATGATCAGGCATGACAGGAAGGAAGCATTCGTCTGACGAACTAAGTTGAGGGAACTCCAGCGACAATCACCTGCAGAAAGAGACAACACAAAAGACAAAACCAATTGCCTGGTCTGTGCTGAGAACAGCAAAAGACCAATGATTTTGAAAAGAAAGCAGTAGAAGGTGAGAATAAAACTTACTTAGAAGCTGGAAATGTACTCAGTTGGAAGAGTGTTTGCCTAGCATGAATGAAACCCCGGGTTAGCTCTACGTTACTCCCCAAATTAGGAATGTGTTACACGCTTACAATTCTGGCACTTGGGAGATGGTAACAGGAGGTTCAAAATTTGAAAGTCGTCTGTGATATGATGGTGAGTGGAAGAGCTATTTATACAACATGATACCCAGTATCGAAACAAACAATAAAACGAACAAGCGATATAACAGCAGCTCAAAACAACACCTAAAAGATAAGTGAAAGGAAACAATTATTCAAATTATAATTTAAAATAAATCATAAATCATTATCATTTTTCTATAACAATATTATAATTTAAGAAAAATATCTTGGAATACAGAGTTGAGGGGGAGAGTAAAACAGAATGAGGAAATACATTACAAGGCCATTACAACAATCATTTAGTGATAATTTTGACTTGGCTGAGGTGGTAGAGGTAGAGATAAGCGAACATTTTCAAATATAGAAGTCTATTTTGTAAGTAAAATTGAGTTTGTCTAGATATCACAAATCATGATGCTGAAGAAAGAGAATGAAGAGCTGGAAAGAAGGAAGAAGGAAAAATGGAAGGAAGGAAGGAAGGAAGGAAGGAAGGAAGGAAGGAAGGAAGGAAGGAAGGAAGGAAGGAAGGAAGGAAGGAAGGACGGGAGGAAACACATTCAAATAAAACTTTAAGGATTTGACATTAGTATATTGGTAAAATAACTATTTCATTTACTATAGTGAATGTAATAACAACAGTAAGGAAGTACACACCTATCTAGTCTTGGGATGAGAAGTTAAACTCTGAGCAGTTTAAGTTGGAGGGTTTTTTTGGTAGAATTGGATGAGTTATACCTGGCTTGAATATAATCTTTAAACAGGAAGTATAAATATGAGGAATACTAAAATATAGATGCTATTTTTAAAAGAATATATTTCTAATATTTGAGTATTTCAAATATGCATACAGTGACTGTTGATCATTCACAACTACTTTTCTTGCACTTTCCATAGTCTATCCCATTTCCCTCCAAATTCATGTCCTTTTTTTATACTGTTATCAATAACACCATGGCTCCCATTGGTGCTCTCCGTGTGGGCATGTGTGTAAGGCTGGATCATGGACAACCTACTTATAGCCATGTCTGACAAGAAGACTGACTCTTTCCTCCTTGACATCCATCAACTGACAGTAGTTCCTCACTAGTTTTGAGGCTGCATGAACCCTCATCCTATCCATTCTGGAATGTAATTGCCTTGATCGTTTGCTACTAGCCGCAACTGCTATGAGCTGAAATGGGCATCGGTTATGTCATTTTGGGAAGTTAGCATTTTAAAGCGCCTCTTCCAATCCACTGTGTGTGTGTGTGTGTGTGTGTGTGTGTGTGTGGTGTGTACTTTCTGCCCTTCCTTCCACAATGCTCCTTAAACCTTGGATGGAGGATGGAATCCCATATTGATGCTTCATTCACAAATAGCACTCACAGATACTTATACTTGGAACTTTGAGTATTTAAGAATCTCCATCTTAAACATTAGATGCAAAAAACACCTCTCAAGTACAATGTTGCAAGTAGGACATATCTACAGTTATAACCACAAATATTTAGAAAGTAGTTCTACAGCAGAGCTAGTTGGTTAAACATTAGTTAGTACAAACCATGAATGATTATTCCTGCCATTGGGGTTGAACCAAATTTGCGGTAATAGGCATGAAATACTAATATTGAAATGAGTGTCATACAGAACTATCTCCATAACCATCAGGATGTCATAGCACCAGTTAGCAGATCTTGTCAAGTTAATAGAATAGCATGAAGAATCCAGAACAGACTAAGACCAGCGATAACTTTTCCCCTTCACTCTGTGCATAGTTCCTCTTTCAGGCTATAAAGTAATCTGTCAAAGAGTAAGTTTTCCAGACATTTCAAGATGGATTCTTTATGTCCTGTATATAAAATGAGTTGTTTCTTCAGCTGCAGGTTCTTGCCATCTAGTTCTTATTGGTAAAATTAATAGTAATAGCCTGATTTGTTTTGGGTGCTTCATCAAGCCTCCCTGACTAATAACTCAAAAGGAGATATTTTATGCTTGGACCTGAGATTATTATTGAGATTATTATTTACTAACCCATGTCTTCTGGGAACTGCATTGTCTATTCATGTAGAATACCTCTATTCAAACTCTATTTTATGTATGTTATAATTTTAATTAAATTACAAACTAGTGGATTCCTGTGAGCCTTTTTCATATATCCTTACTTTGTATAACACTCTCCTTCCCTACACCCCTATTATTTGAACACAAAGTTGTATCTCAGGTGCTGTTTCATATTTTCCTTATTAGTTTCCTATGTCTGCTAAGATGAACCTGTATATAGAAAACCCCTCGGTAAAAGATTTAATGATAGATAATAGCTACATATATTTGAGTTTGAAGATTCTTTTCTTCAGTTATAATTGTCTTGTATGGATTGTAATCTCAGACTTCATTGTAATATTTTCAACAATCAAATCCTTTATACAGAGTATATCTGTGCTAAAAAATAAAGAGAGATGGTAAACGTGTAGAGATAGGTGTCGGTTATTTACTGGAAAACAACAAAACAGCATTTCTAGTATTTACACCACCACTTGGTTTGCATGTAGATGACAGGCCATCCTTTTTTTTGTTGTTTTTGACAAATGTATTCTTCATATTCCCACTTCATTTTCTGTTGATTTCATCACCACAACTGATAAACTTTCTGTACCTGATCTTCATTCATGAACTTGTGACAGATTTTCAAAGTATTACTTATTTACTTTTATTACTGTAATTTTGTTTTGTTTTGATTTTTTTTTCAGACAGAGTTTCTCTGGTAAGATCTGTACTGGAACTCAATTTTTCAACCAGGATGACCTCAAATTCAGAGATCCACCTGGGATACTAACTCAGAAATCTGTGATGAGATTAAAGGTGTGCACCACCACTGCCTGGCCCTTGAAGTATTACTTACGGTTGCTTGATATATGCTTTGATTAACAGTAGAGATTTGCTGATATATAAATCATGTAATTGACCCAAATTTTGTAGGTCGAATCAAGACAGTTTATCTCCTAATATTTGATAGATTTCTTATCTATTGCTGGCACATACCTACCACAAACTGTTTTCAGCATTTTTTTTCAAATGGAATGTTATTAACAAAGGGAAAATATCAAGTTTTCTTTGTTATCAAAGACTACTAAACTAAAAGAGACCAATTTTACAATGGAGAAGCAAAATGTTTGTGGTAATGTATTGGTATGGAACTATGGCTAACTTCTTGTTTACTGGTAAGAAAATCTCTCACACAGTAATTGTTAAGGCAATATAATATAATATAATATAATATAATATAATATAATATAATATAATATAATATAAATTAATATAATATATATTAATATAATATAAATTTTTGCAACACAACAATCTTTCCATAATAGCTCTTTCTTCCTGGGAGACATTGTAATTCAAGTTTATTGGACAAGGCCTCTGTTTTACATGTCAACTTTTTCTAATTGTTTTCATAAGCATTTTTGGAAGAATTACCTACATTCAAAAGCTCCTTTGTTTGTACTCTTAACAAAAATCTACTCCTTTTATCTATTTATTTACCATCTATCTACATATCTATTTACATATGTATGTATCATTTTTATCTATCATTTTTCTGTGTATCTATAACCTAATTTATCTTTCTAATCTATCCTCTGTCTTCTGTTTTTATCTAGTTAGCTATCTATCATTTTTTATTGTTTTGGTTATTTATTATAAACTTGACACAAGTTAGAGTTATCTGAACAGGAACCTCAATTTTAAAAAATGCATCCATTAGTTTGCTTAAAGAGAACTCTATGGGGTCTTTTCTTGATTAGTGAATTATATGGGCATATCCAGTTTCCTTTGCTTTGTGTCACTAATGGGAAAGTGGTCCTACATTCTATCAAAAAGGAGACTGAGCCAG
The DNA here is from genome assembly GCA_028658305.1 of Pachyuromys duprasi. Classification (NCBI taxonomy): domain Eukaryota; kingdom Metazoa; phylum Chordata; class Mammalia; order Rodentia; family Muridae; genus Pachyuromys; species Pachyuromys duprasi. The sequence goes on from CM053759.1 coordinate 47,307,455, forward strand.
CCATAAGGGTTAAACCTGTAAGTATTATTTTTCCATGACTTCTGCTTCCTGACTTCCCTTCATAGCCATCAATTTTCTGTCATGTTGCACAAATCTCTTTGTCGGAACGAGAATAAGGGCATAGGGTCACTGAGAATAAAGTCGTGCCCATATAGAGAGCAGGGAAGCAAGAGCACTGAGGATAGAAAAAAATTTCAGAATGAGTTTCTTATAAAATATTTTTTCAATCATAAAATAATACATCTTTAAAGTACTTAAGCAGCCTGTGTGTGTTTTCTGAGCCTCTAAGAAACAGTTCATATCCAGGGTCTTAATCTTGACAGCATAACTGGTCATGTTGTAAGTGCACAGGCCTATCTGCATCTCGGTTAGAGGATAGAAACAGCATTTTTGACCCCAAATATTGTATTTTAACTTCACATTTTGTTAATGTATGCACAAGTCCAATTGGTAAACATAAATTGCTAACCTAGTTTACAGAATTTTTTTGTAATTGTTGCTGGTACGTTTGATAGTCATTTACTTGGAATGATACAGACTTACTATTTATTCCATTCTAAAACTCCTAACCTTCAGCTGAGCTTATTTTTCCAGTCCTTGAAATTTTTCCTGTTAATATCTTGAAAAAAATTTGTAATACCATCTATTAATAATTTCATAAATAATGAGCAATTATAAATGCTTATCCTTGTGCCTGTTGAATGTATCCATATTCTTCATTTTTGCACTTCATCAGTCATAACTCAGTGTATATGTAAACTTGATCCAACTGTTTTATTCTTTAGTTAACTTGTACTGAGGCATTTCTCACAACACAAACATGGAGAGACTGAATGTATGACTTAACTAGATGTCACGCCATGAGATCCATGGAACACGAAATTTTTCTTAGCCTTTAAAAATTAGAATCTGATTCTTTTATAATGATCAGATGTATGAAATATCCATTTTTGTTGCTTGCTAGATCAAATGATGTAGCCACCAGTTCAGGTAAGAAAATTGTTGGCTTTTAACACCTACCGACTTCTAAAATAAAATTTGCAGAATATTTCTTGTATGTGTATTTTCAGGGCTATTTGGTATTGAATAATCAATTGATGTGCACTCCTTTGGGGAATACTATTTCTCCATGAATTTCTCAATTGTGTTTAATCTTTGAATTTGGTCTTTAGAATTTGGGCCTTAAGAGCTTCCCTTTGTTCATGTTAATATGTCTAGTGGTCTCTTCTTTGTTCACATTATATTATGCACTCATATTTGTGAGATTCTACAGTATAGTTTAAATTATATATGCATTAAGAATAACTCCCACAAACACACACTTATGTTCATATATAATAATACTTAATTTTGAAAGGCTATTAATTTCAAAGAAATCAGATATGGGTACATGGCAGGATTTGAAAGAAAGTAAGAGAAGAAGAGAATAATGTAATATCAAAATAATAACTTAAAAACAAGCTTAAAAAACTAAAAAAAATATGAAACTGTTTCCACAAAGAAGAAAAGTTAATGGAATAAAAAGACATATTGTTGATGAATGTATATTTACCCCCTATTGAACATTATGTTTAATATTCATATTTTATGCATGCTGTATGAATGAGTCTACTGGCTGAGTTTCCTAGAGAAACTTGATAGAGCAAACAAGTTGGAAAGCTCATGGAGAGAAAACTATGCATTTGATGGATCTTAAATAACTAATAATCCTTTTCATCTGGTTTAAATTCTGGAATCTTGAGTTTTATATTTTACTCAATAAATCAGTGGTTTACACACAATAATTTATTTTGCTCATACAGCAAATTATCAGAAATTTACTGCACAAAATAGCACAAATGGACCATCTTATGGTTCTCAGGATACAGAATCAAGGTCCTAAAAGTGTTGTTTCTTTGGGGAGAATTTCACTCTTACTTTCTGGCTTTGAGGCCTGATGAATTCCCTGGCCACTGCCTTCTCCTTATAATAGTGTCTTCCCCATTTATCAAGGCACACTCCTCATGTTCCTCACTCATCAAAGCACACTCCTCATGTTCCTCACTCATCAAGGCAAAGTCCTCATGTTCTTCGTTCATCAAGGCACACTCCTCATGTTCCTCATGATGATTTCTGCATTTGTACTGTGGCCACAGTGGTAGTTTTGAGGAGTATTCTATTCTAAACTTTCTTCCTTATTTTGTAGAGTCCACTTGGGTAATTAAGTCAAAGTCATTTGAATAATTAAATGCTTTTAATTTCTTATGGACTGATACATTTCTATAAGTAGCATTGGTTTTTAGGTAATGCTTAACATTTCCAATAAAGATGGTTTCATCCATGCTTCTGATAAATGTAATATGACATGGGATGATAAGATAATCAAGTTAGCTGTGAACTAGATTATAATAAAGGACTTAGGGTCACCAAATCTCTGAAACCAATAGAGTTTATATGACAGACCATGCTGAATGGAAAGAAAATTGCTTCTCACTAAGTTCAACAATTAATAAATGGGACTTCATGAAACTGAAAAGCTTCTGTAAGGCAAAGGATACCATCAATAGAACAAAATGGCATCCTACAAATTGGGAAACAATCCTACATCCAACAGAGGGCTGATAATGAAAATATATAAAGGACTCAAGAAATTAGACTACAACAAGCTAAAACAAAAACTCAAATGACAGGTCATTCTGGTAAGGATGTAGAACAAGGGGAACACTTATCCATTACTGGTAAGAGTGTGAACTTGTATAACCAGTTTGGAAATCATTCTGGTTATTTCGCAGGAAATTGGGAATAGTTCTAATTAAGACCTACCTGTACCACTCCTAGGCACATACTGAAGAGATGGTCTACCATGACACAAAGATACTTTCTCAATTATGGTCAGAGCATAAAATTATGCTCATAACTTTGTTCATAAAATGCAGAAACTAGAAACTACCTAGACACCTGTCAACCAAGAATAGATAAAGAAAATGTGGTACATTTACACAATGGACCATTACTCAGCCATTAAAAACAATGTCATCAAGAAATTTACAGATAAATGGATGGAACTGAAAAATATCTTCCTGAGTGAGGTGACCAAGACCCAGAAAGAGACTAATAATATTTATTTACTTGTAAGTGGATATTAGCCATAAAATACAGGATAACCATGCTACAATCCATAGACCTAAAGAAGGTAAGAAACAAGTACGGCTCACGGAAGGATGCTTGAATTTCACTGAGAAGGAAAAATAAAATAATCATAGGAGTGAAAGCATCAGGAACGTGAGGAATTAAGCGTCAGGAAGACAGAGGAAGAAAGAATTGAGAGAGAGAGAACTGTAATCAATCATCCATGAGATAAGCTAGAAAACTAAGACAAAGGAAACTCCCAGGAATCAATGTGGGAGAGGCTAGCCAATACTAATCATATGGAAGCTGAAATAGCCACTCCTATAACCAAGCAAGACCTCTAATGGAAGGACGGAGACAACAACCCTCCACAAAACCTTAGAACCAAACTTTGCCGTGCCTACAAGATATACAAAGATAAGGATGAAGCAGAAATTGAGGGAATGACCAACAAATGACTGGCCCCACTTGAGACCCAAGCAATAAGGGTGAGCTCACCCCTGATGCTATTGATGATATTCTGCTGCACTTACAGACAGAAACCTAGCATAACTGTCATCCGAGAGGCTTCACCAGGCAGTTGATAATAAAAGATGGAGATACCCTCCATTAAACATTAGTAGAGCTTGGAAAAGCTTGTGGAAGTGAGAGGGGATGGGTTGAAGGAGACAAAGAAGTCAAAGACACCACAAAAAATACTTCAGAATCAACTAACCTTAGCCCACAGGACTCAATCACCAACCAACCATAGTACTGTCGGGGCAGTACTATGTTCCCTACACATTTGTAACAGAAGTGCAGCTTGATCTTCATTTGTGACCCCTAACAGCAAGAGCGGGGACAGTATCTGACTCTGGACTCTGTTGCATGCCTTTGGTTACCTTTCCCCTAACTAGACTTCCTTGTCTAGCCTCAATAGAAGAAGATGCACCTAGTCCTACTTGATATTCATGGGAAGCCTCCCAGTCTCAAACAAGAAAGGGAGAACTGGGGAGTGGGGGTGAAAGAGGGAGGGTCTGAGAGGTGGAAGGGACAGAGAGGGAAGGAGGAAGGGAGAGCTCTGATAGGGACATAAGGTAAATAACCAAAATAGGAAGGAAGGAAGGAAGGAAAAGAAAATTGCTTCCACCGAACTTTCTAAATATTACTAATAAACAAATCACCAACTAAACAACAACTCACTGTATTTAGTTAGTTAGCGATAAACATTCAAAGTTACAATATCTGCCAATAAACACTATTACTTTAATTCAAAAGCAAATAATTTGACATCTATTGTTACTTTAAGTTCAGAAAATAAAAATAAGCTTTGCCTTAGAACAATCTATTGGAAAAGTGTTAGAAGAGTATCTTCTAATACTTGGAGTTCCATTTAAGTTTTCCAAACTTTTTGTTCTAAGAGGTGAAAATATGACTTGGTTCATTTTTCTTTGAATTCTCTTGTGTAATAAGAAACTTCAGCCAATCCATGACTTGTGGTAGTTATTTCCATCATCATCATCATCATCATCATCATAATAATAATAATAATAATAATAATAATGTTACACTGTAGAATCTATTGGTTCCCTACTCCTGGCCTTTTATGACAGCTTCCTTTTTAGAAAAATAAACCAAAGAATGTAATGATGTTCCCAGAGAACATAATAGATTATCAGTATCCTGGTCCCGATTGAAAGGAAGGAATTTAGATTAGAGAATTGGAGGTGTATTTTTTAAAAACAGGGACAGTTGCAGGTGTCTGAGGAAGCTTAACTTGAAACTCCTTTCTTCGGTGTCCAGCTACTGCAACATTAAGAGACAATTCAGAGATCTCTGACTTTGTCAAAAACTAATGCAACACAGGAAGTAGCTCCTGGGTTTCCCTTAAGGCATTCGTCTCATTGGCAACCAGAACCTAGAAGAACGCTTTTACTTTTTTTTCCCCCCATACAGAAAGCAGAGATGCGGAAGCCTTCTCAACTACTTGTAGAATAAAACTGGAAAGAAACACACACAGAAAAAGACATATTTTGAAGGAATGACGGAGCAATTGTAAGCTGAACTTCATTTTCAGGTCTCAAAAATATTTATCTGTCTGTAGGTGTAGTTCTGTCTTTTCATGTTTCAAGTTGTCACACATCCAAGTATGTTTCACTGACATGTGCAAAACAATCAGTTCTCACCTGTCTTTATGTTCTGAAAAGTTTCACTTGCATTTAAGTTAATTACACTTGGAGGTTTAAAACCCTGATTGTTTTTTATCTTATTAACTTGATTTTTTATTAAATTTTTATGTTTTATGTTAATTAGTTTATTCACTTTGTATCCCAGCTGTAGCTTCCTCTCTCATTCCCTCCCAATCCCACCATCCCTCCCTCATCTCCTCCCTGATCCTCTTCTTCCATCTGACCCTAGCTTATCATGTCTCATCAGGATTGGCTGCATTGTCCTCCTCTGTGGCCTGGCAAGGCTGCTTCCCCATCAGGGGAAGGTGGTCAAAGAGTTAGGCACTGAGTTCATATCAGAGACAGTCCCTGTTCCCTTAATAGGGAATCCACTTGGAAATTGACCTACCATGGGCTACATCTGAGCAGGAGTTCTCGGTTATCATGTCATTAGCTATGCATGGTGGTGCAGACATTTAGTTCCACCACTTAGGAGGCAGAAGCAAGCAGATGTGTATGCATTCAAGGCCAACATTATATTCAGAAAGTTACAAGGCAGCCAGATATATACACTGAGGAAATATCTCAAAACTAAAACTAAAACAATGAGTTCTAGGCTCTTCCCCACTTTTTCTTCTAACAGGTTTAGTGTATCTGGTTTTATGTTGAGGTCTTTGATCAGTACTTTAGTTTTGTTCAGGGTGATAAATATTAATCTATTTGAATTTTTCTACATGTAGACATCCAGTTCGACCAGCACCATTTGTTCAAGATGCTGTCTTTTTTCCATTGTATATTTTTGGCTTCTTTCTTCAAAACTCAAGTATCCATAGGTGTGTGGGTTTATTTCTGGGTCTTCAACTCAATTCAATTTGCTCTATCATTCTATTTCTATGCCATTACCATGCAATTTTTATTACTATTGCTCTGTAGTACAACTTGAGATCAGGGATGGAGATTTCTTCAGATGATCGGTTGTTGTACAGGATCCTTTTTGCAATTCCGTTTTGTTTTTTTTTTCTTTTTTTTCTACATGAACCTGAGAATTTTTCTTTCACATTCTGTAAAGAATTGTGTTTGTATTTTGATGGGAAATACATTGAATCTGTAGATTGCTCTTGGCAGGATGGTCATTTTCACTATGTTAGTCTGACTGATCCATCAGTATGGGAGATATTTCCATCTTCTGATATCTTCTTTGATTTCTTTCTTCAGAGAAAACTCTGGAGCTGGAGAACTTAGAGAAAAGATCAGGAGCCACAAAGGTAAGCATCACCAATAAAATACAAGAGATGGAAGAGCGAATCACAGGTGCTGAAGATACAAATGCCAAAATTGATACTTTTCTCAAAGAAAAGGTAAAATTGGAAAAGTCTCAAACACAAAACATCCAAGAAATCAAGGACACCTTGAAAAGGTGAAATCTAAGAATGATAGGAATAGATGAAAAAGATTTCAGGCTTCAAGGTCTGGAAAATATTTTCTAGAAAATCATGGAAGTATAGGTTTTCAATAGTTATAACTGGATTCAAACATATCTTCAACAATCAAAGTAAGACAAATTACAACACGTTTGCCAATGAGAAAACAAATCCATGCTCCAGATTTCAAACCACATTTGGAAAGTATTTTCTGCATCTTGGGGCTTATAGAAGCATTTTGTTCTAAAAAATAGTTTCTAGTACTATTGTGGTAGTTAAAAATGTTGGATGAGGTAAAATTTCATAGCCCAGTTACTCATGTTTTGAATCCTTGGTTATACTAAATGTTGGTAGTTGTCCTGGAGAAGAATCTGACATTTCTATTGACCAACATTTGCTTCAGCCATTGTTGTTTTCTTTGTACTACATTGATTTATTGAGCACACTTCTCAGATGCAATTTCACTAGTCTTCAGAAAGCTGTAATGGTTCAGAATGACAGCAAACCTCTAAACACCATGGCCACTCTGAGAGCAAGGTTAGCTTTGGAACATGTCAGTTCAATTGAGAGATGCTTTACTGTTTTCATATATTGATCAAGATAAAATGTGTTAATCTGTAGTGTTTAATAGGGGGATTGACTCACCATTATAGGGTAATGGTTTTAACTAGTGTGTGTGTGTGTGTGTGTGTGTGTGTGTGTGTGTGTAAGGTTCTAATTAAGAGGATTCTATGACTCTTTTCCAGCAATGAATGAAGAGAGCCCCCTACCCCCGAGTAAATGACAAGTTTCAGCCAGTCATGTTTACATAGATGATACTGTTTTCTCCCACCTTTATTTCTTGCAAAACAGGGTCTTATATACCCTGGGCAGTGGGAGGGGTGTTGAGGGTGAATGTGTCTGATTTACTGGAGCTTGAGATGCCAGAGATACTTACTTTATATACAGTAACATAGTCCTGTCATAAGAGGTGGAAAGCAGTACTTATTTATTCTGTGGGTGGGGGAAGAACTCCAGGTATGGGTAAAGATCATTGCTTGAAAGCCAAGCCATCAAGACATCTCATTAGCATACGGTGGCTGTTTCTACAACATATTGGTGAATCAACATGTGGCTTAAGTCTAAGTTGACTGCCTGAGAAGTCCTGATTAAAAGGCTGTTTCTTAGCCAAATAACCCAAAGTTAAAACCTGCTGCAGGCAAACAGGAGACAAAGAAAACAAACTAAAGATAACATAGCTGGCTGACAAAAACAAAGCCGCTGCTGCTTGTCCTGCCCACTCCTTCCTGGGAGACACAAGCTATGAAGGTGGAGGGCAGGAAAAATTCCTTAGCAAAGATGATTTTTTTTCCCAATTTTTTCTCCATCGCACACAAGCTAGTTTAGCACATGTGCTGCAATATATATCACAGATGCAGCAGCTGCCTTCTAACTCTTAACAAATGGCAATCACCACAGACGGAGGAGTTCTGAGGAGCTTGCGGAAAATACTGGGATCACCTCACTCAATGGCACCTGGGAACATCTGGGAGACAGCCAGTTTGGGTCCACATGGAGAGTAAAACATAGGCAACTCAGACCAACACAAAATGAATAATTAATTTATACTCTGAGTAACCTAATGGTTTCCTAGTGTGGAGCTTCCACAGAAACTGAGAGGTAATTTAATCAACACTAAATAAATAGTGTGAAATAAGTAATTAATGCTCAGTGCAGCACACAGTTCACAGAAACTGATAGGAAAGCTAACTAATGCAAAATAATTAATGTCCTTAATCCTACGATTCAAGAAAGAAGCAGAACTAGGGTTACACCAAAAACTCTGTCTCCATAAAAATAATATAATCTTAATATATTTATTCCTTACAATCTTGTTCTAATTTATCAACATTAAGTTGTTTATGTATTCAATTGTAATATTATTTATTCCCTTTGGAGAAAATTGAAATATAACATACCTAAATAAATATTGGACTACTAAACTAAATCATTCTATACTTACAGTAACTTCAAACTGGAAGTTATTATATGACAGAAGGAGACCTCCTGGAAACCAAGGCAAAAATATCCTCAAAACTTATCATACCATTCTTTTAAATGGCATAAATAAAGTTGTGTTATGGCTTGGTTTACAGCCCAGACTAGCTTAGGGGGAAAGAAGTCCTTTTTAATCTGCTCATACAAAGAACAAAAATGTCCCCAATTGATCTGTGTCTGCTGTACATCTCATATATTTATAATTTTAGGAGTGTTTAATGCTTGTGAGAAATTGTATATTTTCAGATCAACAACAATGGACACAGGTGACTCTGGGTCAAACCTGACTGGACTCATCCTCCAACATTTTGAGACTCTGACACAACTTTTCCATCATTCTTGTTCCAGCCCCAAGTGCTGTTACTCATCAGAGTCTGCTCCCACAACATCTTCGAAGAAAACTGCTAATCTCAGTTGGTCCAGCATTTCAGACTTCTCCAAACAGTAGTTCTGTTAAGCATGAAATTTATCAACATTTAGAGACTAGACCACAAATGTTAATGCTAGTTTGCTTAATCATTTTTCCTATTTCCCTTTGGGTGTCCAAATAGGATTTCTTCATCTCAAAATCAACAAGGAACAAACTTACGAGAAAAGCATCTCATTTCCCTTAAAGGGGGGTTGGTAGGTTTTTGGTTGTTCTAATAGGCTACGAATATACTTTTTTCAACCTGGGATGTTGGTAATTATTAATGGTCTTATTCAGAGAGAAATATTGGCGTAAAAACTTAAACTCGAGGATTTCTCTTTGGTAAGGAGAAACAGGTTGTAAAATAAGAAAGGGGGATATAGGGATATCTTATAGGCGTGAAAAGACAGAAGGTAGATTATTGAATCTCCTTCACAAACTGTTCTTACTGTATAATATATATAACAAATGACCTTTTTATTTAGACACAAAAAGGGAATTTTGGGAGGTTGTTCTGGTGTTATGTATTTATTTTTATTAATTAGCTATTTTATTAATTACAATATAATCATTTTGTATCCTAGCTCTAACCTCCTCCCTTATCCCTTCCCAGTCAATCCTACTCTTCCTCCCTCTTCTCTCATGCCCTTCCCCAAGTCCACTGATAACGACGATCATCGTCTACTTCCATCTGACCCTAGCCTATCAGGACTCATCAGCGCTGGCTGTATTTTCTTCCTCTATAGCCTGGTAAGGCTGTTCCCCTCTCAGGGGGAGGTGATCAAAGACCAGCCCATGAATTCATGTCAGAGATAGCCCCTGTTCCCCTTGCTAGGGAACCCACTTGGACACTGACCTGCTATAGGCTACATCTGTGCATGGGTTCTTAGTTATCTCTAAGCGGCTTTGAGATAGGGTTACCGTCCCGTCATGGATAATGTTACAGTGTTGAACTATGTCCTGTAACCATGTGATGAAAAGGAATGTTCCCCTGTTATCCCTGATTAATTGATTGAAAGGCCTATACAGGGTGGAAAGAGGTAAGTATGGCTAAGGTTCCTGGGGTTGGGCGCCAGGAGAATCATGGGAAGGAGACAGACAGAAACAGAGGAGGAAGAAGGAAGCCAACATGTGTTAGGTGAAGAGAAAACCACATTGGCTGGGAGGAAGAACTCCAAGAACGGTGTAGATAGAGAAGTGACCCCGATGAAGAACATTAACCCAGTTAGAAATGGTTAAGGAAAATAGCATTGGATGGAGCTAGAAGATATGACATCCCTTAGGTGCGATGTCTGCCTAGCGCAAGATAAATAAAGCAATTATAAAATCTTTCAGGTGTCTGTCTTACTGATTGTGACAGCGGGTTAGCTAATGCTGCCAAACAATAAAAAGGCTAATGGTAAACACAGTTAGCCTGACACCATTTTATTTTCAATAACAGGTTTCTTATCAGGAAAGGGTTGGGCTTGTAACATCCCTGAGGGCTATGTGATACTTCATAAAATATCTGGGGTTCCCCAGATCAGACAGAGAGGGAACCCAGCTGAGAAAGGGAGTCTATCATCTTACACCAAGCTTAGGGGCTATCTGGAAATGCCAGACTTCAACCTTAATAACAGGATCCCACAATGCTGTCCAAATATATTTAGATATGTAGCCTCCACCTGGATTTACCAAAGACTAAACTCTTCAAAACAAATGACTCTCCCTTTCCAAACAGCAATAAATTGCTAATATCTCTTCAATTATGGATGGTTCTTGTTGCCCAGTGGCTCTCTCCATGCTGGTATTTACTATGGTTTGTGCTGACACTTGTCTTGTGCATACTATTGCAACCTTTGTGAGTTCGTATGTTCAGCTTTTGTACTGTGTCCAGAGGATGTTTTCCCAGGAGTCATACATTGCCTCTGACTCTTACAGTCTTTTTGTCATTCTTCAACAATGAGCTTTGAGCCTTGGTAAGTGCCATTGAAGTGTATGTTCTTCTTAGGGTTGAAAATGCCATCCTCCTCTATTTTCTTCTCTTTGCTAAATTGTGAGTCTCTGAAAATCACCAGCTATTGCTTCTCTGATGGTAACTGAATGATACATTGGTTTATGGTATAATGATGTCATTAGAAGTAGGTTTAATGCTACATCCATTTAACAGAATAATAGTAGTTTTTGTAGGACCCCTGACATGTCTTATTTTAGATTCCTGAACTGAGACATTGGTTTCATCTTGTGGAGTAAGACATAAATTTCGTTTTAAAAAGGTTGTTTACTTTGATAATGTTTATATGACTATTACATCCTTGGTTATATCTTTCAATCACACAGAGCTGGATATACTTGAAGATTATTTTCCTCCTCAATTATCCTGAATAATCCCATCTAGCATTATGCAATGTAACCAATTCAGTATATTTAATTACTCCATGTTTTATGACTCAATTATATGATTTCTTCAAAAGAAAGCCTTACAGTTAAGCTTTGAAGGGTAACCAAAATCACTAGGAATAGGTGGTAATGTTTGGGAGTATTTCAGATTTCATTGGCTACTAAATCCAATGTTATAAATTATTCCTGGTGCTGGGCTTTATAGGGCAACTCCATTTTAACATAAATTTTCTCACTCTAACACTCTTTCTTTCTTTTTCTCCATATATAGAAAGACACATATATAGATAGAGATAGATGAAGATAGAGGTAGAAGCAGAGAAAGAGACAGAGATAGAGACAGAGAGAGAGAATGTCTGGTCATAGCCACTTAAGACAGGTTAATTGGCTTGAGATTTTCTAAAGTTTCTTCTGCTCCATCTACTATTATCTACTAATGTTGTTCTTGGATTATATATCTATTTAATATATAATGTATCATATGTATATGATATATATACCATATATATATACCATATATATATCATATGTATATCATTATGTATATGTATATATATATGTATTAACATACATATATATATATATGACATATGCATGGTTATAGATCTATATGGCTACACATACATATATAACCTATATACATAACTATGTATTCAGTATATAATAGTTATATATTCAGTATACATATTCTAAGGAAACTTCTATAGTAGTAGGCTTACATATGGCCTTGTCAAAAGATATTTAGTGTTACTTATCACTTCTTATATTGCATCCCTGCCTTGTCCTCACATATCTCATCCTAATCTAACTCTTCTCTTTCATTATTCCCTTTTAACACATGAAAGCAATGGGTTCTGTTTTTCTTAGTCTGAAAGCTCTTACTCATTGACCCTTATTAATATCCTTAACTCTATAGGTGTTTCAAATGAAACACAATGTCTTTGGAGCTTTAGATATTAGATTTCAGTAAAAAGAAAAGAGAGTATGAACTAATAATGCTAATAGAAAAATATGTATTTAGAAATAAATATAAGTATTTATGAATGTAATTCTGTTAACATTCGCTTAACTAAAACTTAAAGTGTAGTGCTGGGGAGGTGCTTCAGCGGTTAGAACAACTTCCATGCATGCTTCAACGTACA
>CM053759.1:47320597-47340698 GCA_028658305.1 Pachyuromys duprasi
TCAGTGTGTTAAGTAAGCACATCTATAGCTATTCTTGGCTGCAAAGAACTTTCTGATTGAGCAGATATTAAGACTTGCGATCAAGCCTTTGGCAGAGGGCGAGAAGTGATGATAGAAATGGAGGAGGTTGGTGAGACTTGGAGAGAACAAGAGCTCCACAAAGACCAAATTGAGCAGGGCACAGGGGTCTTGTATGAGAGCGTTTCTACAACCTAGGACCACTTGTGGATGTGGCCTGGAACCCCTGCTCAAATGGGGCCCATGATAGCTCAGTGTCGGACTGAAGACCCTAGTGAGGGAAACAGGGACTGTTTCAGTCTTGAACTTGATGGCTGACTCTTTGACCCTCCCCCATACATTCCGGGGAGTGACAGACTGGCTAGATCCCAGGGGAGGACATTGCAGCCAGCCCTGAGGAGACAGGATGAGCTGGGGTTGGATGGAAGGGGAGGAGGTCCTCCCCTGTTGGTGGACTTGGAGGGGGTGGGGAGGAGATGAGGGAGGGTTGGGGAGGGTGGAAGGGAATGAGGGAGGGGTCTAAGCTTGGGATGCAAAGTACCTAACCTGTGATTGATAGCAAAAAATAAATTAATAAAATAAAAAAAAGAAATGATAGTAAACAGGGTCAGAGAATCTATAGACAATTTCAGGACCAATAACCTGGCTAACGCTGCCATGAGAAGACCACTACATTGTAGTGGAAAAGCAATCATGAGGACTTGAAGTTGTTCCTGACCTCCACATGTCCCCTGTCATATGCATGCCCTATCACATGCATGCCTACATTCACACAAGGACAAAAATACAAGTGACTTCAATTTTAATATTTTAAAACACATATATCATATTTAAAAGACACACATAAGCTATAATTACATGAGAATAAAGAAAATAAGAAATATGTGTCTCACAATTTTACCAATTAAATGACAAATAACATGTATATATACTTATGTATATATTTATTATGTATACACATACATATATGTGTATATATATATGTATACAGACTTGTACATTTACGTTTTTTGTCTCTTCATTGCAAAAGTGAATAGAAATGATGGACTATTATATATCACCAGTATATACACAATGTGAAGGTACATACAATCAGATACTACTCAGACATGAATATATGGAAGGAATAATCCAGCAACATCTTAATATTTAAAACTTATTCTATCATTGCCATCATGAAGATGAAGTGCAGCATCCAGTTTGTGGACTGGTTCTCCCCTGGCTTCGTGGTAGACATTAATTACTAGTGTCTCACTAGAGTACATGGTAGAGATCTGGCTAAATACAGAGAACTGTGAGCATGCTGAACAATACCATAGCATTGCTATAACCTGGGCTCACCTATACCAAACCACAAGCTTGATGTGATATAAGCAAAGCTTGCCTTTGTGCACTGGTATGTGGGTGAGATCATAGAGAAAGAGAGTTCTCTGAGGCCTGTGAATACATGGCTGCAGTAGAGAAGAATTATGAGGTATCTGTGGATTCTTTTGAAGGAGAGGGTGAGTAAGAAGGAGAGCAATACTAATCCTTTCATCCCTGTAACACATCACATGTCCAGAATTTCAGCTTCAACATTAGCTGACAAACATCAGTGTTTCTACTTATTCTGTTTTTACTCTGTGGCCGTGTCTATCTTTTCTATGTGTACTTGTACATTTTTTCACATATGCCTTAAAACAAATAGGTAAGAAAAAATCCATTAAGTTAAACCAAGCATCTAGGCACAAATACACACATATTACTCATAGTTGTATTCATCTGCAGCTCTAGAAAAGTGCATTTACACTTAGTAATGGATAATTGCTACATTTATCTGCAGATATAAGGATACTGTCAAGAATGTAGTTAGGAGCTATGTTCATCTGAAAACTGGAAGTAATGGATTCTCTTCTATGATCCATGACCTCGTTAGGACTGGGAGGATAAGTAGGTTTGTATCAGGTATGTTTTCCCTCCTGTAAAGTGCCTAGATTTCTAGATGGTTCCTGTTTACCACCTTTATGGGGTACCACTATTTCATCTTTATAGTTATGTTGGTCATTGTTATGGTTCATAGGTGTTTCTGCTGGCAGTTTTCATAGTACTTTCTGCCAATATGCCAATATGTAGGAATGAGCCCTTCAGGTTAATTCCAACCTGAATAACCCATGTCCTGTTTCCTAGGTATATGGTGTCTTCTCTAACAACACAGACTTACCTTCAAGAGTATGAGCAATATATTGTTTGGGAAATTGCCTAGAATACGCTGACCAACCCATTGTGGATTTTTACAGAAAATGGAGACCATGATAAAAACCACTCGACATAATGCAAATGGTTAATGAATAATGGAAACAGCCCCAGTGCAGACATAAACATCACAAAAATTGCAACTATGGCACAGTGAATTTGATAGAGGAGGGGATGGAAAGAGTTTAAGAGCCAGAATACAGAGGTGTGTGTTTTCAAATAGTCTCTCATAGGAATGACTCTGCAAGCAAGACTACAAATGTAAAGTAGCAATAGACTTGTTACCATGTAAGGGGGGGGGGGGCTCTCAGATGTTTCACCCTAGACAAAGAGCACATGCACTAATAACTGCTGAAAGAAGACATAGCTTTTCCAGGGATGAAACCGCTCTTTGATTTTCCAATAGAGAATGGTCATTGCTCAAACCGTACACACACACACAAAAGGTTGTATTGATATACATGTGCATACAGATATGTGTAAGGGTAATAATAGTAAAACAAATAGAGGCTGTCAATATAAGAATAGGAAGGCACGGAAGTAGTCAGAAGGAGCATTCTTGGGAGGAGAAGACTGAGAAGATAGAAGGAAGAAAAGTGATTATATTATTATATCAGACAAAATTATATTTTAATTAAACTGCAAAAAATTAAAAATGAAAAATAATAACCTTTAGAGACATTTGGGAGGAGATGACAGGGATAACTGAGGGTCTCCACTTGGTGATTTGGGAAAATAATCCAATTATTCTTATATTTTATTGCTGTCTATTAAAATCGAATAATTTGTCAAAGCTTATTGAATGGTACATAAAAATGGACATTTTACTGTATAAAATGTATACCTCAGTAAAATAATAAGGGAAAATCAAAAATAAAATGCATGAGAACACAGATTAGAATAAGCTAATAAATTTTTAAGCTGAAGACTCTTCTAACAGGGGAATCAGTGGATGTTATTCTCCTTAGAGTAAGACAAAAAGACAAGTGTGAGCCTGTGAAAATGGAGAAAGAAATGTCATTTTTCATAGAGAAAGGAGAGAGTACAGATTCAGGCAATAGTGAAGGAAGGAGACCTCTTATTTAGGATCCTGAGCATAACAGAGCAGAGCAGAATGCAGCAGGAAGACAGAAGAATAAACAAATACACTGGTTCTGAGCCTTGGCTAACGTAAGGGTGATGGCATTGGATTGACTGTAGGTATGTTTTGATCTTGTTTTACTAGTAATTTTTTCCTGGTAGTCAGTGAGTCATAAAAATGTACTTTAATTTTATCATCTCCTGTTTTATTATGAAATAATGCATTATTATCATATATTAGATAACTTTCCATATAAGAATTGGAATGCATGTATCTTTCATTATGTTTCATCTTTCTTAATGAATTTTTGATATATCTTCCCTTTCTAAACACTGTTCTTATCCCTTTTTTTCTTCCTGTGAGATTTTCTATTTTATTAATGACCCAGTGTTCTCCTTTCTTCATTAGTTTTTTAACTTAGCAATAATTTCCCTTCTGAGAAAGAGATCATTTTTTAAAAAAAATAACTATCACTTATTTAAAAAGCCCAATGTCCTACTGAAAATTTTAATCAACTAATATTAATTTCAATTTATGTTTTACAAGTTAGAGTTTTCCAGGGGCATAGAAAAACAAAGATGACAAGGGAAAGAAAGGGAGAGAAGAGAGAGACTAGATCTAAAGACATCAGCTCATACCTTCCTATATGGCGGCCAGTCTGACACACATGAAGCAGGTGGTAGATGGGAAATAAGGCAGGGATGGATTCTGTACTCATCCTACAGAGTTTCTATCTCTCTGGAAAATCTCTTCACACCTAGAAAGTTGATTTAATCTCCTGTACTTAGTCACCTGATTCTGGCAATCACATACACATCACATCTTCATACCTCTTCACACCTCCTCACAGTAAAACTGAGATTGATATTTGATTAGCAACTGTGCCCGAGCCCTACTAAGCCAACAAATGAAATCTACCGTCGCACACTATAATTTGTATCAGTTCTTGTTTCATTGATTTTTGATATCATTAATCCTCTTGAATTTTGTGGTCTTGTATACTATTGAAAACTATTTTTCCTTAATTCTCCATCAAAGTACATTTTTTTCAGAAACCATCACTTTACTTACCCAAACGTTTTATTTTTATTTAATATAAAAGTGAAGTGAATGGCTCCACAATTGCAGAAAGAAATGAGTTTTGTCGCATCAGGCATGGTTAAACCACCTATCTTATAGCATTTATTAGAACTTTAAACTTTTTTTGGTAAAATAATTATGATTATGATTTCATTGTTGTTTACCAGGGTTAATATTCAATTCACACTAATTTTTCATACATTTTACTCAACACTGCTCTATGTTATTAAAACAAAGAGGTCTTTCCGGATGGGGGTTGAGCATTTTAGCCAGAGTACCATGCATGGAGATAACCTATTACCCCTGCACAGATGTAGCCCATGGCAGCTCAGTGTCCAAGTAGGTTCCATAGTAATGGGAACAGGGACTGTCTGTGACATGAACTAACTGGCCTGCCCTTTGATCACCTCACCCTGAGGTGGGAGCAGCCTTACCAGGCCACAGAAGAAGACAATGCAGCCATTCCTGATGAGACCTGATAAACTAGGATCAGAAGGAAGGAAAAGAAGACCTCCCCTATCAGTGGACTTGGGGAGGGGCATGCATGGAGAAGGGAGAAGAAGTGAGGGGTTGGGAGGGGAGGAGGGAGCATGCTACAGGGGGGATACAAAGTGAATAAAGTGTAATTAATAAAACATTGAAAATAAAAATAAATAAAATAAAACTAAAAAACAAAACAAAAAAAAACCCGAAGAGGTCATCACCACAGTTAGTCAAAAGAACTTATTTGGTAAGCTAGATAGCAGTAATTTTAAAATTCAGTTAAAATAGTTCGAAATTACAGGAGTGGCTACTAGCTATTAATAAAGCAAATAGTGCCATCTACTGACCATACTGTCTTACACTTAATGTTGCCAAAGAAATAACGTTAAATCACTCTCTGCCAGTGTGAGTGTGAATATAATAGTCATTCACAGGATATTCTGAATCTACAAAGAATATTTATTCATTACAGTGATTACTTCTAAATCTTTCATTCTGCTAACTGACATGGCTTTTGCATGTACTTAAATCAAATGCTGAACACTTTACAAAATGGCTGTAATCAAGAAACAGGTTTTAAATTCTCCTTGTGCTGGAAACTGTTTTTATTTAATATAAAAGTTAAGAAAGTGTCTACACCTTTTCCCCAACACAGTTTGCATATATGACTCAGTAAGACATGAAATTTCAGAAATGTAATAACAGTGAGGCCACAGCAATTAAAAAGAAAAGGCCCAATACGTGATTGCTAAAATAAAAACTTTATTTATCTATAAAGGGAAGTTGTGAAGCATGCGTCCGTACAGGAACAGTAGGTAGAATTAGAGCGAGCCTCCATCATCTATCAATTCACGTGCTATTTTATAGAAAAATAACATTAAAAACATAGAAGACAAGCGGTTATTTGAGAATAATATGAATTGCATTTATTGTTGTTGTGTGTGAGAGAGTGCTCACATGTGCAAGTACATGACATAGCACACATGTGGAATTCAGAAGGTAAGTTGTTTTTGTCTGTTGACCTTTGTGTTCTCAGGATCTAACTCGGCTCACCAGGCTTGGAATTAAAGTCCATTACCTACTGATCTATCTCACATATGTTTGTTTTATTTAAACAGAAAGTTGTTTTTAGTGCTGAAAGATCAAACTCACAGCCTTTAACACACTTGATCTGTAGATGACTGGGCTTCATCCCCAGCTTCCAGATTAATTATTAAAGGGCACAAGGAATGCTGCTCTATGCAACTCACTACCTGGAACTCAGAAAGGAGCGCAAGCATGAGCTCAAGGCAGCATCAAGAGGAGTAAACATCCTTGGAGCCATGGGTCTTTGTTCAGGAAGCTCCTGGAGATGTCTTCTAAGCCCTCTGGCAAGACTCTGGCCCTCTGGCAAGTTTACTACTGTGAACCTGTTTCTTTCACATTCCCCGAAACTGCATCTTCAAAACACTAAAATTTAAAATTAAACCAATATGCAAATTACTTATATCATCTGTTTTCATATCAATCTCCTGGACCATCAATATGAAAAAAAATCTATGACTGAAATTAAAAGACATTACTTGGAAATGCCTTTATAAAAGTCCTTTTATCAACAAAGGACTTTAAGAAAACTAGAATTTTGCTGATTCATTTACTACTTTTATGGAGTCCTTCAAGACAGTACAAAGTTGCCATGTGCTTCATCTGTACTACATCATGTTGCGTTGGAGGTTAGAGCACATTTGTTTAGCAATAAATCATGAAAATAGCAGTCATGGAAGCACATAGCATTTATCATCCCAGCTGTAAACATAAGACCAGTAAATCTGGATAAATATTTAACTCTTCAGTGGGCATGATTGAAGGAGGATGATAAAATCATAGTTGTTTACATAAACAACCACAAAAGGTTAAATTCATAGTGAAAAAAGTTATTCCTGTTGATAGCTGTTCAATGTAAACTTTCACTGCACTTAGATTTGGTAATTTGAAGAAAATATTCTGGTGATGAAAAATAATAGTCATCCAAGCTCTGCAAAGGAGAGATTCCATCTCACATCCATCAGAATTGCCAACATCAAAATCTCAAGGGACAACACATGCTGGAAAGGATGTGAGAAAGGGGAACCTTCTTTCATTGTTGGTACTTGTATAACCCTTTTTGAAATCATTCTGGTGCTTTCTCAGAAAACTGGAAATAGTGCTACTTCATGACCCAGCTATATCAGTCCTGGGCATATATCTGAAAAATGTTCAAGCATGCAATAAGGACAGTTGCTCATCTGTGTTCATAGCACCTTTATTTATAATAGCCAGATTAGGATTTTCATAGTTGCACTTAGCCTCAGCTTGGAATTACGGTGCACTGTGGACAGTCAAACATAATTGCTAAAAATCCTGTAAGTTTATAATCTCTATCTTAATGTAGTAATGATTGAATTCCTGTGTGTAAAAGTAGTACAAATAATTGAATAGGGAATGTTACTTATAAAGTAATGTCTTTTAAAATTCCAGTGATGACTTGGTCCCCTATGTCCTTGTGGTAGTCTAAGTAATAGCCCTTTAAAATATTTTACCATGATACGTAAAAATTGTAAATATTATGTATATACAAATTACCCTTATGCACAATTAGATTAAAGCATTTGATATAGAGTTATTAATTTGTTTATAAAGAAAGTCCTGCATATGATTACAAATATCCTTGAGGGGAAAAAAGCAGAAGGAGATTTGATATTCAAAATAGAAGGACACATGAACCCAGGACAGAGAAAGATAGCTTGTCTTGAAATGTGTGTTATGTGGACACAAAGTAAGTCAGGTATTCAAAAACTACAAGAGACCTGATTGTGATGAAGTGATAGAGATTCAAATGGGTATCCTCCAGTATGAGAGAATTCATTGCTGTTACTTCATAAAAGTGATTCTGCGGAAAGTTTTTATTCCAGCCATGTGAAAATAATACACTCTGGATGTACTCTGGGCTAATTTGCCTTTCTGTAATATGTATATATATTCTATTTCATAATAATACCTTTTTAACCCTTATGCCATTACTTAAATTCGACTAACCTGGAAAAAATACAGTCCTGAGATCTATTTTTCCTTAAATTTGTCTTTATACAATGCTAATGTGGATGTATTTCAGAACTGGAAATTGGGGCTGGAGAGATGGCTCAGTGTTTAAGAGCACTGCCTGCTCTTCCAAAGGACCCAGGTTCAATTCCCAGCACCCACATGGCAGCTCACAACTGTTCATTTCCAAGGGATCAGACACATTCATACTAGTGCACATAAAATAAAATTAAATAAATTATTTTAAAAAAGAACTGGAGACTGGCTATTTTTTCAATAGGAATGATTTTCCACATATTTCATAATATTTAACTCTTGCCTTCTTCATTTATTTGAAAAATTCCTTCCTCACTTTTTATATTTTAATGATTATATTTGCACTGTATATTTTTTAGCCTATATAAGAATGACTATATTCTGCTCTTTATTTCATTCAAAATACATTTTAAAGTCCATTGCTCTCCTAATATTATGTAAGCTTTCTCCTCTCTTTAACATATAAGATTAATGAAGTATAAAATATTATCTCTATGATTTGAATTTCTTTCTCAGGCCAAGAAGACAGTCTAGCACATAGAAGATGTTCTCTAGAGTTTGTCTAAGTTAATAACTTAAGGAATATATTTACAGCTTATTATAATAAGGTAGATATGCTGAAATCATGAATTATACTCTGTTTATTTCAATTTTCAGTTTGGGATGAAATATTATATTTTCTTTATTCTGACTTCTCTGAAAACATCAGATTCTTCAAAAGTTGTTAATAGAGCCATGATGTCTGTAACCTTTGGATATATGTTTTTGTGTGTTATTCTGTCACACAGTAAGCTAATTGCGTCTCTACTTAAGCAAGTCCTCAACAGGATTTTAGGCAAAACTACTTCCTAATCATGGCGGAGGGACAGCACCACCAAGGAGTGAGGTTTTCAACAATATGCGTCATACACACTGACACTGGGCATTCAAAGTGGGCAAAAAGGAAAAATAGAGTATGGATATTTTGAAAATTTTGTTTTGGAGCACTTAGTGGAAAACATTCTTTAGGTTTTAAGAAAAATGATGAGAGAGAACCATTCTTTTCTCTAGGAAAATAAGCTATGCTTTGTAAGAGCGTTTAGATGAAAGGCTGCTTTCTACTGTTACTCATAGAACAGCAGCTTAGTGGCCTGCACCAGGAGAGTCGGGAACACCGCACGCTAAAGTGAAGTGCCCACTTGATGTGGGCACTGAAGAACAGCAGAACACAGTCAAAACTGGCTGCTGAGGATTACAGTGCTGGGTGTCACATGGAACCTGAACCACCCAGAAGGAAAAGCAGAGAGCACTGGAGAGCTGACTCCACTATGTGGATACTGAGGGCAGTCAGTACATGGGTTTTTCAACACTGTTTGAAACATCCATAAGCCACATATTGTATTTTCTGAAGAAAACTAACCCCTGCATTTGATTACATAGCAATCATATGCATATTTTCCTTTTATCTTTTTAAACTCACTTTCAACAACAAGTTGACCCAATTAAAGAAAGCTTTGTTTGACTTTTTTTGAACAAATGTTGTAATTTTTCAAATTGGAAATCAACATCATGTTAACAGGTTTCCAATATTGTTTTTGGAAGCAGTAGAAGATTTCACACTTAATTCTATTTCTAAGTATTTTTAACTTCCATCTTTAGAATTTAACGATGAAAGATGATTCTCTGAAGAGAAATTACAGATCATAGAACTCTAGAAATAATAAATAGGAATACCTGAAAATATTTCAAATTGAAAGCTAGATTAATATTTCAGTAATTTTTTTAAACCATGAATCCCAGTTAGTCAGAATTAAGAGACACTATGATAAATTTAACAGTCTTTATAGTCACAAGACATAGGATGGATTTAAACATCAGATCTCTCTATATTTTATCTTGTATGTAAATGCATGCATTTTTAATAATGTCCTTAAAATTGTGGGTCAATAGACATAAAGTTTATCAGTTATTTATTCTGGATAATTTCTCTTACAGTAATTTTTGCTGACATATGAACTTAAAATAGGAAATAGAAAAATGTACTTTAAAGTAAAATGTAAAAATAAAGTTGGAGTTTATGTAAATAATTGATTTTGTTCTAAGTGTGTGTATGTGCATGTAACAACACTTTGTTTTAAAAGAAGTCATGGAATTGTAAAACTGCAAAAAGTGAATTATGGGAGGACTTGGAGAGAGTCAAGGGAGGTAAAATTAGATAGATAGATAGATAGATAGATAGATAGATAGATAGATAGATAGATAGATAGATATAGATATAGATGTACTGTAATATATATATATATATATATATATGTACTGTAACCTCAATACTAACAAAAATTCCAAAAAAGAAATGCAAGATAAAGTCACATTGCCTATGTACAAAAGAAACAATTTTTAACAAGAGGAAATAACTTGAATTTGAATTTATATAAATAGGTAGTGAAACCTACACAGTCATTTCTATTCAGAGCAACATTACATTTGTAGTATGAGACTTTGATAAGGTGCTAGGTAAATATTAGAATAAGTAATTAATCACTAACTGTGCAAGCAACAGGAAAATAATCATAAAATTCTAAATGATACCAAAGGAGGGATTTATTTCTGACAAGAGATAAAGCTTTTTAAAGTGAAGTTTTTGGAGCAAGCTCAAATTTTAGATTTGATTTTTTCATTGACTTTGGTGTCTAGAGCTTGAGAGACAATTTGACTTAGGAAAATACATTATAGACTCACAAGAATCAGAATAATTACCACACTTCTTCAATTTGTATAATGAACCAATACTTTGCAGATCATCCATTTCTAATTTTCATTAATTGTATGAACAACAATGCCGTCTCTTATTTTATTTGCCCGTGCATTTATATTGATTCTCTTTAGTTTGTTTTAAGAATTTGAGTTCATTATGAACTACTGCTCAAATTTTTTAATTTAATTTTATTTTTATTAATTACAATTTATTCTCTTTGTGTCCCAGCTGCAGCACTCTCCTTTACCCCCTCCCAATCCTACCCTCTATCCCTCTTCTCCTATGCCCCTCCCCCAGTCCAACGATAGGGGAGGTCCACCTCCTCTTCCATCTGAGCCTAGTCTATCAGCTCTCATCAGGACTGGCTGCATTGTCTTCCTCTGTGGACTGGTAAGGCTGCTTCCCCTTCAAGGGGAGGTGATCAAAGAGCCAGCCCATGAGTTCATGTCAGAAATGGTCCCTATTCTTATTACTGGGGAACCCTCTTGGACAATGAGCTGCCATGGGCTGCTTCTGTGCAGGGGTTCTGGGTTATCTCCATGCACAGACCTTGTTTGGAGTATCAGTCTCAGAAAAGACCTCTGTGCCCAGATTTTTTGGTTCTGTTGCTCTCCTTGTGAAGCTCCTGTTCCCTCCAGGTCTTTCTATCTCCCCTGCTTTCATAAGATTCCCTGCACTCTGCCCAAAGTTTGGCCATGAGTCTCAGCATATGTTTTGATACCCTGAAGGGTAGAGTCTTTCAGAGGCCCTCTGTATTAGGCTCCTGTCCCATTCGCTGTTTTCTTCCTCTTCTGATGTCCGACAGGTTTGCCTTTCCGAACGAAGATTGAGCATCTTACCCAGGGTCAGAAAATTTAAATGAAATGCTAATTGACTCAAATATAAAACATTGTTCTCATAACATATTTTTAGGGGAATGCAGTAAAGTGAAAAACAAAATATTCTAAATTCTGAGCTCTTTTCTCTTTTTTTACACATTTTAAGTGATTGTTAAAATTGCATTTTTGTTCAACTGCCCATTTGAGATTGAATCACCTCCCCCATTTTAGTCAACACGATGTATTTATTTCTTTCACATTTTTATTACAACTCTTTCCTTGTTTACAAAACATTTAAAAATTACATCATTGTGAATTTTTGTAGCATACACCTCCATTGGGAGATTTTTTAATTAAGGAATCATGGGAGTCTGAGAGGTAGTTTTCCCTAAGGAAGAACACACCAAGTAGTTATCCAATAGCAAACGGTCAACTCTGAAAACATACATGGAAGCATCACTGAAAAAACCTTATTAGGTTATATGTAGGAATTGTATACATACATATATATGTATATATACATACATGTTTATATGCATATATACATACATATTCCTATATATACATATAGATTCCTATATTTGTATATACATATATTTTTATATATGTATATATGTATTCAATAACAGTATTGAAAACTGAAGCTATGATTTTGAAGAAAGAAGAATTTTATGTGAGAGTATGGAGAGAGGAATAGGAAGGAAAAATGTAATAATATTATAATCTCACAAAAAGAGAAAAGAAACTAAAAGAAAAACGTGTACTTTCATTTGACTCCTGTAGTAATCTTTTCAAGTCTTGTTTGAAGTTCTTTTATTTTTTTTTTCTTGAATTTTCTGTTAGTATTGGCTTGAAATCATTTTAATGTTTCTGACATATGGGTTTGGCTTTTTTATTATCCTTATTCTGTTATGCATGCAATAACAGAGATATTTTTTAGACTAGAAAGGTAAAATTATCTTTGATAAAAGTTTAATGCTTTACACTCAGGTACCACAAGAGCTATATTTAAACTTGCAGATTGTATCCTCTTTGAACAGTCTCACTTTCATTGTCATATTTGTACTTGAAATCATTTATTGACTCCCTATTGAGAAGGCAACCAATTACCAGATCAACTCCATAAAATAATATTTCATTTTTGACAAAAATAGGACATCCAGCTCTTATACATTATTTAACATGTTTTGGTTGCTTTTATAAAATGTAGCACATTGCCCAGTATGTAACTGTAACATGTAAAAGCGTATTTAAGTGAACAATGTGATGTTATATGACCATAAAGTATGAAAGATTTTTCTGAAATATACTAAGTGAGGAGTGAGCTCTTGATGGAAGACCTGATTTCATATAATAGTGAAACATAGGGTAGAGAAATACTGGGAAAATTTCTGAAACGATGCTGAGAATAATTATGGTAATGATGGTGGTGTTGATGGTAATGGTTGTGGTAACAGTGATGCTAATTTGATTACTGATAATTAAGATGCCTTGAAAAATACTGATAATTACAAGGATGTTGACAACGTTATTAACTTGATGGGATGGAGACATAGGTAGAGGAAGCTCAGCATAGGGATAAGTCCATTATCATCATTGCCGTTCCTTCTTCCCAAGCCCTGTCAGCTATAGCTTTCAATGGCAATTTTTAAGATGAGAAACCTACCTATAATCTTAGAAGTAGAATGAAAATGAGTATTTTTGACTCAATGTATAATTTTTAACAAATTGATAAGATAAAGAAGCAAGTGAGGATCAAAGAATTAACAGGTTTTTTTTCAGAAAAAAAGAAAGAATAAAATAAATTGTTAGTGTTGGCTCAGAGTTAGAGATGATGATAATATGAAGAAAGTATTCTCAGAGTGAGAACAGGAAGATGTTGAGCAGGTTATCATGGAAGTGCTAGTGTGACATTGTCACATAATATATCCTATTGTTTTTAAGTTCATAATGTGAACAAGTCCATCGTGCAGTGACTTTACCCAGTTCTGAAATATCTTCAGACAGCCTCCAAGGAAAGCACAGAAATACAGAGGGATTGGCCGGAATACCCGTTTCTAAGAAATTGAGCTCTGGTATTTTAGTCACTTCCCAATTCAGTTCAAAAAACAGTTAACTTCTTTTCGAAAAATCTATTACAACTAAATAAAAATAAGTTTTAAACTAAAAATTAAGAAAAAAGTCTATAGGGAATATATAATAAATACTAATCATAAGAGAAAATAAAAGCTTTTCCAAAAACTTATATCACAAGATTTATGATACCAGTAATTATTTTAGTCATTATGTCACTTCGTTTATTTATACAACTGTAGTTAAATGAAACACAAATGTACGTTCATTCACATAATTATTTCATTCTGCATTATTTGCTTTCTGGAACATAAGAAAAACAGACATCTAAAGGTACATTTCCTACATTTAAATAAAATAATTTTCCGTGCCTCAGCTACACATTGTATTAAATATCAAAGTAAAAAAAACACTGTTATTATTTCATATTATTTGCAAGAAAAGGAAATGATACTAATATATAAAAAAGGAAACTGCAAAGTGACACATATGTTTAGTTGTCTTTCTCATTTTGACACAAGGTAATAATACATTTTAAAATTTTATATCAGTGTTAACATGATTGTGAAAAAAAGCATGATGTGAGTCATTATTCAATATTAATTTGAAAATATACTGGCTACTTATATATTTACAATGAGATGCTTAAATATGCAGTTTCAAACATAAATGTCTAAGACAAAGTATTATATTCACAGCAGGCTACTTTAAACTTTTAAAATTGCAGACACCCTTTGGATAATTCCTAGGTAATGTAGCACTAGCTTCCTAAAGATTTTTTTTCCTTCCTAATACATTGGAAAGCTTGACTTATATTGTTCAGTATTTTGCAGAAATTTAAGCATTAAAAATACAAAAGACCTTTTCTAGTTCCATCCAATTTGCCTGCAAATTTCATGATTTTCTTGTTTTTAATGGCTGAGTAGTATTCCACTGTATATATGGACTGCATTTTCTGTATCTATTCTTCTGTATAGAAGCATCTAGATTGTTTCCAGTTTTTGGCTATTATGAATATCGTTAAGTGTCCTTGTGGTGGTGAAACATCTTCTGTGTAGCAGTATAACTGGTTAGAGGTAGATTTATTCCCAATTTTCTGATTCCCACCCTTGTTACCCTTTTTCTCTCTTCCATCCACTTCCTTCCTTCATCTACTTCAGATATCTATTTTATTTCCTCTTCTGAGTAAGATTCAAGCATCCTCCCTTGGGTCCTCGTTGGCTTCTTTGGGTACAGGCATTGTAGCAAGTTTATCCTGTTGAAATGTTCAGATTGGTTTCCACAGTGGTTATGCGAGTTTGCGCTCCCATCAGCATAAGAGGAGTGCTGCCCTTGCTCCACTTCCTGGCCGGCATGCACTGTCCCTTGAGATTTTGATCTTAGTCATTCTGAAAGGTATAATGGTCATTTTGATTTGTATTTCCTTGATGACAAAGGATGTCATTCTGATTGGTGTTGTGGTGGCACATTTTAGTACAATTTGGTAATAAATAAATAAATACATACATACATACATACATAATAGATAAATAAATAAATAAAAGGAGGCTGGAGTAACAAAAATTTAGAATTTTTAAAACTGTTAAGTATATTTTAAAGGAGCACACACTGGATATATGTTAAAATAAGACAATTATGAAATTAAAAGTTGTGAATTAAAATCAATTTCATATATTTAACATATAAACACAATAAGCCAGTATGAATGATATGAACAAATAATTTTAGCATTTAATTAAATTTTATGATTGAGTAAAAATGTAAACTACTTGAAAATACTAAGACAAAAATTAAGAAAATTAGTACCTGACTCATTATTTTATATGCCTATTCTTTTTTCTTTTTTTCTGTCCTTCTTTAACCTCTTTACAACGTGATCCTCTCCTTCCAGTCCCAGCCTCATGCCCCCTCCCACTCTCACCCTTTCCTTTTCCTCAGAGAACAGGAGGCCCCTGCAAGATGCCAAACCAAGTCTGCCATCTCAACTTGTAGTAGGACTAAATGTACCCTCTCCCATTGATGCCTGAGAAGGCAGACCGGCTAGAGAAAAGGGATCCAACGGCAAACAACAGAGTCAGAGACAGCCCTTACTCCCATTGTTAAGGGACCCACATGTTGACCAGGCTGTACATGCCCTGCATATGTGTAGGGGTCAAGATGATGCATGCACTTTGTTGGTTCAGTCTCTGTGAGCCCCTACTGGCTCATGTTAGTTTACCTCATAGGTCTTTTTGTAGTGTCCTTGACACCTCCAGCTTCCTCTAGCCTTCCTCTCTTCCACAAAAATCTCCAATCTGCACCAAATTTTTGTTTGTGAGTCTCTGCATCTGTTTCCATCAGTTGCTCAGTAAAGTCTCTCAGAAGGCAGTTTACATAGTCAGGATGACTAAGATCAAAAACTCAAGTTATAGCATATGCTGGTGAGGATGTACAGAAAGGGAAACATTCCTCTTTGGCTAGTGGGAGTGTAAACTTGTACAACCACTGCGGAAATCAATCTGGAGGTTTCTCAGAAAATTTGGAATAGATCTACCTCAAGACACAGCTATACCACTCCTGAGCATAAACTCAAAAGATGTTCTACTGTACCATAGTTGAAACTTGTTCAACTACGTTCATAACAACTTTATTCATAATAGCCGAAAACTGGTAAAACCTAGATATTCTTCTACTGAAGAATGGATAAAGAAAGCGTGTTAACATTTACACAATGGAATACTACTCAGATATTAAAAACAAATATGTAATGTAATTTTCAGGTAAATGGATGAAACTAGAACAGATCATCCTGAGTGAGGTAGCCCAGACCTCAGGAAAAATGTATAGTCTGTACTCACGTGTAAGTCGATATTAGTCATAAAGTATAGGATAACCATGCTACAATCCAGATTCAAAGGTGTCTATTACTTTTGTTTTGCCCAAGGGAGTCTAAATATCATGCAGTTAATCCCTATTGCTAGATGAACAGGATGCAGTTGTAACATACACTTGATAGTTGTGGGGCCTAGGAGTAATGTCTCAAAGTTTCAACTATTAACTTCAATGGGAAATAATGAGGTAGATATTCCACATGTTCGGTGAGATTCCTGATGCTGTGAACCAACTTGAAGTGGATGACAAGTGTAGCTCACAGAAGTACTTTCAACGGACTATGTCATTATCTTGTCAAAGATACATGAAAATACATACACTGTTAAAGGAAAAAGAAAGGAACAAGTGATTCAGGGTGTGTTTTCAGTTCCAAATTTTATAGGAAATGCAAAGATATGTTTACAACTCAGAGCAGATGCAAAACAAATACCAGAATTAGGTTGAGTAATAAAATATTAAAATTTCTAGATTGAGAGTGACATCATAAGAAAAAAATGAGTTTTTGAGGACTCTTTATTTTCTAAAAATTACTCAGGTCTGTGTATTACTTGTAAGTTTCCTATCTAGTGCTGAACTAAACTATGACTTTAAAGTTCAGCTGTAACAGATGTATGTGACTTAGATATATCTCTTCAATTATTAACAAGCAACGGAACTTCCTAGTTTCATTGAGCTCATTGATAGAGCAAACTAGCTATATTTTCTAAAAAGGGAATTAGGCTCTATAAAGGGGTATGTTTTCTTTTCTTTCTTCATTCACTTCCCTTTAGGGTAACTTGTTACACAGTAAATTAATGAAATAAACAGCATTTAAAAGTGGAATGGCTCCCCCATTATCAGATCTTCTGACAGGTATTGGAATAACATAGTAAAAAACAGTAGGTTGCAGAATAAATTGAACTGCATATAGTCAGTTTGCCTTCAGCACTTGTTGGATCAACCTGGAATAATGTCTGAGAAAATGTAAAATCTTTTAATGCATAGAAATGACCACATAGGAAGCATTTTTCTTGCTGTGAAAGTTAAGCTGTCTATTGCCATGAGGAAAGGAAAATAATGAATTTGGAAAGCAACATTCATATTTTAAATTTTGTCATGTCTGGGTTTTTTTTATAGGCTATGTTCACAAATAACTTGGGAGAAACTGAAAATGAATGCTGATTAGAAATTTAATCAAAGAGTAATGAATTATTGTGCCATCTTAAAACCAATATTACCAGACTCTTTCCCCTAAATTCATGTTTATTAATAAAAGCTAATTAAATTCTGACTCTGATGTAAATCTCAAATGTCCACAGAAAAAGTACCTAGAATATTTCGAGACTTGCTAAAAATAAGTTAATAAATAAGTGAACAAAATATCCATTATATAATTTTAAGGTGTAATGGATGAATTTCTAATTTATGATTACTTCAAGTAGATAAAACATTTTTTTACTAGAGAACATTTACTCAATCACCAATGATGCAGTGAGTGCAAACTGAGGATAGCAGCTTCCAGGAAGATAAAAGAACGACTCAGAGTAGCAAAGCACGGTGGCCCCTGGGCATCTGGCTTTCACTGTCTAGACTTAGAAAAGTAACTACTATGACAACAAGTTTTAGAAGTATGTGAGAGCACATAAGATGGACTTTTGATAAAATCCATGATTTTTTAATAATTCCTAGAGCAAATAATACTTATGTAATGCTTTAAATTCTAACCATTAACACATATTTTGATACAAACTCACTGTTAATCATTTGATTTCCTCCTAAGTATGATCCAGTTGTGAAAATAAAGTACTATGTCTCAACCTGTCTTTGAGGGTTTAGAGATATCTTATAGGAACATATTTTGCTTTCAACAAACTCTAAAAGGGTTTAAATTTTGGATGGTTTTTTGAACAATGCACAGTGTCGCATGCCTGTAATGACAAGATAAACATTTAAGGACTAAGGCAAGAGTATCACCATACCTCACCAGTAATATCAAAAGCCATACCCATAAAGACTCACCAACATGACTAACTAAATGTGAGCTCAACAAGACTGATGCCAGTGAGTATGCCAAAGAAGAGAGAGAAAAAGGTTCAAGTCTACACAAAGAACTAGAGGAAACTGAGGAAGGCTGAGAATGGGAGAGATGGGCGAGTGCAAGTGATCAGCTCTGAAAATATCCATGTGAGTAACATTATATGAACTGAAGAGGTTATATGTAAGAATGCAGATATATTTTAAGAATATA
Organism: Pachyuromys duprasi; assembly: GCA_028658305.1. Taxonomy (NCBI): domain Eukaryota; kingdom Metazoa; phylum Chordata; class Mammalia; order Rodentia; family Muridae; genus Pachyuromys; species Pachyuromys duprasi. The sequence continues at coordinate 47,339,308 of CM053759.1, forward strand.
TATTCTTACATATATTTATTCATATATGTATGAATATTGTTTATTCATATATATGAATTATTGTTTACTCAGATAGGTGAATGTTATCTATTCATATATATATATATGAACTGAACATGTCATATTTAAGAACATAAGAAGAATATATTATTGGAATGTATATACATGCATTAAAAATTAGTGAAAAAACAGGCTATAAATTTGAAGGAGAACAGGGAGTGGGAAATAGGAGCTTTTGAGCAAGAAAAGGGAAATGAAATTTTTTACATATTTTCCTTTTTTAATTTTTATTATTAGTTACATTATATTAACTCTGTATCCCAGCTGTATCCCACTCCCTCATTCCTTCCCAATCCCACCCTCCCTCCCTTGCCTACTCCCTGCCCCTTTCCAAGTCCACTGATAGAGGAGGACCTCCTTCCCTTTCCTCTGACCCTGTTTTATCTGATATCTTCAAGAGTGGCTGCAAAGTTCTTCTCTATGGCTTAGGAGGCCTGCTCCTCCCTTGCGGGGTGGGGAGGTCAAAGAGCCTGCCATTGAGTTCATGTCAGAAATAGTCCCTGTTCCCCTTACTAGGCAACCCACTTGGTTACTGAGCTACCATGGGCTACATTCGAGCAGAGGTTCTAGGTTATATCCATACATGGCCCTTGGTTGGAGAAACAATCTCATATAAGACTCCTCTGCACAGATATATTGGGTCCTGGTGGAGATCCTATCCTCTCCATGTCATATTAACTCCCCCTTCTTTCACTTTGCCAAAGGTTTGGTTATGAGTCTTAGTATCTGCTTTGATATACTGTTAGGTAGAGTCTTTCAGAGGCCCTCTGTGGTAGGCTCCTGTCCTGTTACTTGTTTTCTCCTATATGCAATGCCCATCCCATTTGTCTTTCTAAGTGAGGATTGATCATCTTACCCCAGGTCTTCTTGTTTATCTTCTTTAGGTGTATAGATTTCAGTATGTTTATCCTATCTTATAGGTCTATGTAAGTGAGTATATACCATGTGTGTCTTTCTCCTTCTGGAATACTTCACTCAGAATGATCTTTACTAGATCCCACCATTTGCCTGAAAATTTCATGATTTCCTCTTTTTTAATTGCTGAATAGTATGCCATTGGGTCTTTCCTGAGACTGATACTCCAACCAAGTACCATGCATGGAGAAAACCTAAAACCCCTGCACAGATGTAGCCCATGGCAGTTCAGTATCCAAGCTGGTTCCATAATACTGGGAACAGGGACTGCCTCTGACATGAACTGATTGGCCTGCTCTTTGATCACCTCAGCCTGCTGAGGGAGCAGCCTTACCAGGCCACAGAGGAAGACACTGCAACCACTCCTGATGAGAGCTGATAGACTAGGATCAGAAGGAAGGAAAAGAAGACTTCCC
>CM053759.1:47340798-47353586 GCA_028658305.1 Pachyuromys duprasi
CCTTGTTGTGTACTTGAGCATCTTTTAGATATATGCATAGGAATGGTATAGCTGGGTCTTGAGGAAGTGCTATTTTTAATTGTCTGAGAAAGCCGCAGATTGATTTCCAAAGTGGTTGTACCAGTTTACATACCCACCAGCAGTGGAGGAGGGTTCCCCTTTCTCCACAACTTCTCCAACACCTGTTTTCATTTGAGGTTTTGATTTTAGCCATTTTGGTGGGTGTAAGATAAATTCTCAGGGTCGTTTTGATTTGCATCTCTCTGATAGCTAAGGACATTGAGCATCTCTTTAAGTGTTTCTCTGTCACTTTATAATCCTCTATAGAGAATTCTCTGTTTAGCTCCATACCCCATTTTTTAATTGGATTGCTTGATTCATTGCTTTTTAACTTCTTTAGTTTTTTATATGTTCTGGATATTAGCCCTCTGTCAGATATAGGGTTGGTTAAGATCTTTTCCCAGTCTGTAGGCTGTCATTTTGCTCTAACAAAGTGCCTTTGCTTTACAGAAGCTTTTCAGTTTCATGAGGTCCCATTTATTGATTGTTGCTCTTAGAGTCTGTGCTGTTGGTGTTCTGTTCAGGAAGTTGTCTCCTGTGCAAAGGAGTTCTAGGCTCTTCCTCACTTTGTCTTCTAACCAATTTAGAGTATCTGGTTTTATGTTGAGGTCTTTGATCCACTTGGACTTTAGTTTTGTGCAGGGTGATAAATATGGATCTATTTTCATTTTCTGCATGTAGACATTCAGTTGGACCAGCACCATTTGTGAAGATGCTGTCTTTTTTCCATTGAGTGATTTTGGCTTCTTTGTCAAAAATTAAGTATTCATAGGTGTTGTGTTTATTTTTGGGTCTTCTGATCGATTCCACTGATCCACTATTCTATTTTTATGCCAACACCATGCAATTTTTATTACTATTGCTCTGTAGTACAGCTTGAGGTCAGGGATGGAGATACCTCCAGATGATCTCTTGTTGTACAGGATCGTTTTGGAAATTCTGGGGTTTTTGTTTTGAAGCTGAGAATCTTTCTTTCAAGGTCTGTAAAGAATTGTATTGGTATTTTGATGGGAATTGCATTGGATCTGTAGATTGCTTTTGGCAGGATGGCCATTTTCACTATGTTATTCCTATGAATCCATGAGCACGGGAGATGTTTCCATCTTCTGATATCTTCTTCAATTTCTTTCTTCAGAGACTTGAAGTATTTTTCAAACAGGTCTTTCACTTGTTTGGTTAGGGTCACACCAAGTACTGATTTTTTTTAGTTAATTTTTATCCAGTCATTTTGCTGAAGGTGTTTATCAGCTGAAGGAGTTCTCTGGTTGAATTTTGGGGTTGTTCATGTAAAATACCATATAATCTGCAAAGAGTGATACTTTGACTTCTTCCTTTCTGATTTGTGTGCTATTGATCTCCTTTAATTGTCTTATTGCTCTAGCTAGGACTTCAAGTACTATGTTGAGGAGATAAGGAGAGAGTGGGCAGCCTTGCCTTGTACCTGATTTCAGTGGGATTGAGGAAGAAAATGAATGATGCCTGGTTACCTGGAATGCCAAAGTGAAAGGCATCAAACAACCTGGTGATTCTTTGCTTTTCCGTTGGGAGACAGCATTCACCTTAATCCCCTCAATATCCTGAGCATTGTTTAGCCCATAATCCTGAGCTTTGTCTCTCAGTGAATAGAACCCATCTCTATGAAAGAGGGCCCATGTACTTTTAATCAGCTACCATACCAATAAAACCTAGGCATATGTGTACATTGATGCTTCCTGTAGGCCAGAGCTCTGAGCAATGTTGACCAGCCAGTAGATCTCATTCTTATTCTAATGGTCATAGGTACTTTGCCACCTTCAAATGGAGCTTCCCTGTGGCTCTGCTTAAGCTTTCTTGGGATAATTGACAGATGGAAACTCCTTCACAAAGTTTTACCATGTTTGTGTAAAAAGAATACATGGTTTCATTTTTCTATGGACCCTGGGGGTTTAACTAGTGCCTGAAAAGATGATATTTACTCTAGTCTCATTCTTCAAATTGTGCTCATCTTCTCCCCATTGGTTCTAAGGCTACTTGTGTCCAGAAATAAAAACCCCTGGGTTTAAGAGTGATTTATGTGATGCAGGCAAGATTAAACCTTAATGCTTCAGCTAACATTGTAATGTACCCGTCTTTAACTAAGTGGGTGTCAGATTTGGCACTATGCAAAGTTCATTGTAGCTAAAGGAATTCTGACATTTGTTGGGGAAAAGTCTTGCGGCACTTACCATGTGATATGCAGGCTTCCTGTTTGCCTCTGTTGCAATTGTAGCACTTCCACTTTATTCTAAACTGTGTTCAATTCTGGAGAACCATTTTGGGAGCTTTTGTCGTTTTGTTTCCTACTTATAATTATCCTTTTGTTTTTCTTTTTTAATTTTTATTCATTACACTTTATTCATTTTGTATCCCCCATAAACGCCGCCCTCCTCCCCTTCCAATCCCACCTCCTCTCCCCCTTCTCCACAGTATTTGTACTTGTTTTATTTTTTTAACTCATACTGAGCATTGCTGAAAAAACTGTTTTCAATTTCCTAATTTTCAGAATTTCTGCTATTTCTAATGCTGTGAAATATAAATTAGTGTCTCTCCTGTTGACGTTTGCTGATTGAAATAAATATTTATTGGAGTATTTATCATGTTTTTAGACTTTGAAATCTCTTGCATTATTTCTGCTTCTCTTTGATCCTTTCTCAACAAGATTACTTTCATTTCTCAGAGAATTGAATAAAAGGCATTATAATAAACATTGTATTTAATTAATAATATTGATCTAACATGTCCATGGTAAACTTTTACTTCATACAAACTTTAGATTAAATATGTAAGTGTTAGTGTACATGCGATCTCTGCCTACCCTGGGTGACCTAGCCATATCTTATGTCATCACCTGTCATCACCAGCAGCTTCCAGGTGTGCCTGATGCTGCTGAATAAAGGGACCACCATGGCCACCCTCTTTCTCTTTGTGTATTCCACTTCCCTCTGTCCCCACATTCTCTCTCTCTCTCTGTCCCTTCTCTCTCTGTATGACTGTCTCTGACTCTGTGTATGTGTGTCTCTGTCTCTGTCTTCCTCTCTCCTTGGCTGAGTACCTGCTTTTTCTTCCTGCTCCTTCTTTCTCTACCCTTTTTGCTCATTCCCTTCCCCCTTCCTCAATAAGCCTCTTTATAAATATCTTTTTTTGTGGCATACTCTCCCATAATAAGAGAGACTGCCATGGCACCAACGAGTTTCTGCTTACCATCTTTATATACCATAACAATAAGTACCACATATATACAAATAGGTTTTGCATTCAGCAATGGCATTTCACATAAACTCTTTATAAAGAAGAATTAACAAAATGTCAACATGCTTTTATCGGCCACACAACATCAAAAGCACAATCATCACATCCACCCACATTCAAAATCATGTAAATATTAGGAAATGTCTTTCCTAGTCATCATTTACTCCTCATAAAGCTTTTAATATACAATGATGGATTTCCGTATGTTGAACCAACCTTGCATGCCTGGGATGAAGCCTACTTCCAGGCTCTTCCCCACTTTTTTTTCTAACCGGTTTAGTGTGTCTGGTTTTATGTTGAGGTCTTTGGACTTTAGTTTTGTGCAGGATGATAAATATGGATCTATTTGCATTTTTCTACATGTAGACATCCAGTTAGATCATCACCATTTGTTAACGATGCTGTCCTTTTATACACTCTTTCCTAGCCCCCAATCTTTTATTAATTTTATGTTTTCTTTAAACTGATAACAATCCATATTTTTAAATGCCTTTGGAGAGAATCCTCTTTTCTAAATGTTTCTTTATTATACTAATCAGCTGAACTCAAGCTAAAAAATACATATTTACTCAATTTTTTCATCATGTGTTTCAGAATTCATTGATGTATAAGAGAAACAAAATCAAAACTACATTGAAAGTGGGTATGTTATTACAATGTGTAATCTCAGCATTTAGGAGGCTGAGACATGAAGATTGACATAAAGTTGAAAATATTTTACACTACAAAGCAATACATTACCTTAAACAATAATACTACACTGAGATTCCATCTTGCCACAGTCAGAATGGTTGTGATTTAGAAAAAAATAATAAATATTGGTAAAGATGCAAGGAAAATAATCCCTTATTGATCGTCATATAAATTAGTGTAGCTTTTGTAGAAATCAGTAAGTAGTTTAACCAAAAAACTAAAAAACAGAACTATTAGATTCTATTAAATGCTTTTTGTGACCATGACAAAATACCTGATAATAATAAGGGTTTATTTTTTAATTTTATTTTAATTACTTTCTTCACAACTTATTCATCATATATCCAGATTGAAGCCCCTCCCTCAACTTCCCCCAGTCCCACTCTCCCTCCCTGTTTCCCTCATCCACTTCCCCTAGTCCACTGAAATGGGGAGTTTTCCACTATTGCCATCTGCCCATAACTTGTTAAATCTCATCAGGACTGCTTGGATCTTCTTCCTCCGTGGCCTGGCAAGGCTACATCATTGCGGGAAAGTGATCAGAGAGTCAACTGAGTACATGATAGAGACAGCCCCTGTTCACCTCACTAAGAGATTCACATAGAGACTGAGCTGCCAATGGGCCACATCTGAGCAGGGGTTCTTGGTCCTCTCCATGTATGGTCCCCCATTGTGCATCAGTCTCTGAGGAACCCCTGGGCTCAAATCTTTTAGTTTTGTTAGTTTCCTTGCAGGGTTCCTGTCTCCTCCATTCCTACCCCCTTTCTTCCTCTGTAAGACTTCCTGTGCTCTACCCAAAGACTGGCTGTGAGTGTCAGTGTCTGCTTAGGTCCCTGCTGGGTGAATCATTTCAGAGGACCCTCTATAGTAGGCTCCTATCCAGTTTCATTCCTTCCTCCTGACAACACATGGTGGAGAGGATATGGAGAAAGGGAAACCCTTCTCCACTGCTTATAGGAGTGCAAACTTGAACAACAACTTTGGAAATCAAGCTGGTGCTTTCTCAGAAAACTGGGAATAGCACTACCTCAAGATCCAGCTACACGCCTCCTGAGCATATACTCAAAAGACGCCCTACCATTCAATAAGGACATTTGCTCAACTATGTTCATAGCAGCTTTACTTGTTAAAGCCAGAATCTGGAAACAACCAAGATATCCCTAAAAGGAGGAATAGATACAGAAATTATGGTGCCTTTACACAATGGAAATACTACTCAGCTATTAAAAACAAGGAAATCATGAAATTTGCAGGCAAATGAATGGAACTAGAAGATATCATCCTGAATGAGATAAATTAGAAACAGAAAGACAGACATGGTGAATACTCACCTATAAGAGGATATTAGCCCTATAATATAGGATAGCCACCTACAGACCTAAAGAAGATAAACAAAGGACTGTAGGGAGGATGCTGAAACCTCATTCAGAATGGCAAACAGGATAGACACCAGAACAGGTGGAAGAGGGGAAACTGGATAAGTGTTTATTTTAATCACGGTTTGAGGGAACAATCCATCATGGTAGAAAAATGTGGCAGCTGAATTCATAGTTGAATTCATAGTTACAGTGCAGAAGGAGGTAAACCCAAATGCTCAATCTTTTTCTTCTATTTTTAATAGAGGACCAGGATCATTGAATTTGGATAGTCACAATTATATTACGTCTTCTCTTCTCAATTAACTTACTCAAGAGAAACCCTCATAGGCCTGTTCACAAGTTTGTTTACTTGGTGATATTTTATCCTATCAAATAAATTAATATTAGCAATCACTTATGTCAACCAGTTACACTTAAAAGATTGGGTACCAAAGGGAATAAAACGCAAATCTTTGCAGCAACAATGACTGTATTATTAGTGTTTATCATGGTATTATTCAGAATAACCAAGATGAAATCAAAGTTAATACCTACTAATGTTGGAATATGTAAAATATGTAGTTTTTACAGTGGAGTTTATATAGTCATGCAGAAGAAACACAAACACACACATATTATTTCAAGGAAGGATAGACTCCAACTTCATCACGGCAAAAAAATTAACCATATTGAACTTTTAATCATTTTAGATTCTGGCATCCTTAAGCTTGCTGAGTTTGCTCATTTATAGTTAACAGAGAGGTTATACACATATAATCATGTTTGTGTTTGGATAGTATTTTATATATCTTTAACCAACAAATAGTTTCTAAATTACTAAGTAATCTATACTTTTCTATTTTAATTCATTTCCAGGAGTGACCAAATTATTTGGTGAGGTAAAACAGTTCACCAAAACTACTTCCTTTTTATGTTTCAGCAATGACCCTGCTAATGGATGATCAACAACAAACATGGCTGAGTTTAATACCAAGCTCTGAATTGACAGAACAATGGGTTATATCAAATGGAAAAATATGTCAAACAACTTTTTCTACATATTGTGGAGATATAGATGAAAAGCCATGTGTGGAACAAGCACAGATGGCAAGAGAGGAAAAATGACCTTAAAAGATGCCATTTCATTTTATGATTCGAGTCTGTATAATGCTGTGTCACCCAAATTTAGATGCAAAGATTGTCATTGCTAAAGAAGACCAGTGTTGTTTATTATCAGGATATAATACTTCAATTAAGTGTATCTCAAATTCACATTTCTGAAAGGACAGCTAAATACTTTTTTTTAACTTGACTTCTGAGCCACTGATAATATTGAGGGTTGTTTTAATTACAGTTGCTCAAGACTTTCTTATTTTAGATAAAGCTGATCTAAATGCCCCTAAAACGTTTACAAAGCAAAGTTAAGTCACATTTCATTTTGTTTTATAATTAGAAATTTAAACACCATAAAATTCTAATTAAAATTATGAAACAATAACTGCAAATATTGTTAAACTCATTATTAAAACTATCAGTTGCTCTGTTATAAGAATTGTTAGCATCAAACCCTGATCTTTTCAAAGGGTGATAACCAAATACTAAGATCTTATTACAATGTAAATATTTATTTGTTACAAATAACTAGTTCTAAAGTCACCTAAAACATTTGTATGTTATCTGTTTACTAATTTGCAACATGCTGTATAGTGAGTAAATTATCATTTGAAGATTTTAATAAACAGGAGCTAAAGTGGTAAGACTGAACAATGCCAGCGTTTATGTATTATTTCTATAGACAATGCTTCCAGGCTTTTCTTTTGCTGTAATCTTGTCCATTGGATATAAGTTGCTGTGCTCATGTAATGTTCTACATGGGTGATTTAATTGTTTAGTTGTATATTAGCAAAATACTTAATACAGCCAAGCACACAACTTCAATTCCAACTAAATGAATCCATTACTGTTAATTTCCACATTACCAGCCATTTTTCTTCACACTTCACTCATTTTGTTAAGGATTCTTGAGCGAGATACAAAGATGCAGAGAGAAGGAAAAAGACATTAGCTTAGAAACAGAGAGCTATAGATAAATATTATACCTAATCAATATCCATGTTCATGTTTTTATAATTTCATAAAATTTAGTTGTAGTAAGCATAATAACAAGCAAAATAAAATATTTTGAAAAGTTTTATGGTATTAGTATAAAGTAAGTGTTTCAACTTCAGGGTTTCATTGTCAAGTATTTTGTAGAGATCACTCATCTTTTTGTCCTGATTTTATTTTATTGACCCTATAGAATGTTTTTTAATATTAAACCATTGATTCTTATTATAAAATTATCACATAAAGTGGTTACATAATCTTGAAAGCATTTTAAGATTGTTGTACTTTTTGAACAAAACAAAAGTTTACTACAGTTGCCATTTGTCATTGGTTTCTGTCCTGAATTTTTTATTGGTAGCATATTAATAGCATAATTTCCTGAGTTATCTGTGAGTTGCTTTCACTTGGTACAGTAATTTTGAAAATGTGATCTACACTTTTATAAATGTAATTTTTTAGCAAAGTAAATAATTGATTATTATTGAAAAGACCTAACTAAATCCCAAAATTAGTAAATATGCTTGCTATCATTCTGAGGATTTTAAAAAGAAGAAAGATTCCTGGGACACACATGCACTCCCAAGCATGTGGATGGACTAGCACACACAAACATATTCATACATTCACCTGTATGAATATGCACAAACACGCCCACAGGCGTACTCAATAGGTTACAATTCATAGCATCCTTGATACAACATATAAGCATACAGTAATACAGAACTATCACTGTTACCATTTATTTCAACAGCATTGATGGAACTAATAGGCTTCATCCTTCATTTGTCACTGAGCTACTCCAGAGGCAGGAAACCAAATCAATAAGTTAGCAGGAGATGATGACAAGAAAAAATGGTGCTTGAACAAAACCTTATTCTAAAGTATTTCATGAATATTATTTTCTGCTAATACCTTTGCTGTATTAACTGAAGCTTAATAGGCAAGTTCATATATTTAATTCCTGAAAACGTTCATGTTTTATGTATATCCAAAATGAAATTTAAAAGATGGTTGGAAACTATAATATGACCACGACTAGTTTCTGTTCTTTTAAATTTATTTATAATTTAATTCTTTCAAATTTCTTTATAAGAATTTGTGTATATAAGTACTATATTCTATCATTCACCACTCCATTGGCTTTTTAAACTTCAGTGACTCTTACCTCTTATCAATTCCATGTCCTTCCATTTGTTGAAAAAAAAAATGTGTTCATATGTGTATGTCTGTCTCTCTGGTGTGTGTGTGTGTGTGTGCGCGCACAAAACATTCTGAGTTTATTCAGGGCTGATTGGATAACAAATTAAAGCTCATTCTTGGAGAAGATTGATTATTCATCTCTCACCAACCACTAATTGCCTGTAGCTCTTCATTTAAGGGTGGAGCCTAATGAGAATTTCTCATCCACACTTTTTTTTTTTCACCAAACAGAGACAATGGCTAGTTTTCTTCCTTGGGCACTCAGTCTAGATTCGATTAACAAGAGAGTGAAGTATATCTGGAAGCTAACAAGAATGAGATTGATTGTAGCCCAGGAACAAGCTATGTGAAAAAGTTAAAAGTAATCTCAAAAGAAAAGCCCTGACTTAGGAGGGCACAGGGGTGTACTTGACTTTTTTGAGTAACTTAGAGTAAGACTTAATTCCATTCTTGTAAGAAGAGAGTTATCAGACAAATCCCAATCCTGGAACAATCTAGGAAATACCTTTTGAGTACTATTGAAACTTTATTTTTCTTTTTGGAGACAGTTTCTCTGGGTAGAGTTGGCTTTCCTGAACTCCCTTTGTAGACCAGGCTGATCTTGAACTCACAACAATCAGCCTGCCTCTGACTCGGGGAGTGCTGGGATGACAGGCGTGTGACCCTGCGCCGGCTGTACTATTGAAGCTGTAAGATTTCACACTACAAAAAGATAAATCTTAGACACTAATACAAAAAAAAGAACTTGATATTTAGGCCTTCTGAATGTAGAATGGTGGGAACTAAAGGATTTATGTATTAGAAATATAGAAAAATGTCAACATTAAGAAAATAAAGTTCAATATAACTTTTTATTAAAATATGATGCTAAAATGTATTCCATAGTTGTAGAAATGGCCACATATTATGGTGAGATGTTGATAATAAGGGATAAATGTATATAACTTTTATTATATATTTATTAATATATAGCTAATGTTATATATTATATTATAAAATATTTCTAATTCAAATATGCTATTGTTACATTTTTTTCAGAATAATACTTATCTCATACAAAAATACATGGTCATCTCAAAACTATAGAAAATTTAAGGCATTCAAGGACACTGTAGAAAACATTCATGGTCATCATTTTCCGGATCAGTTAGTATGTTGGCTGCCAGTGCATCTCAGTGACAAAATGTCTGACATGACTAACAAAAGAAAAATGTTTATGCTCATGATTTAAAAGATTTCTGCCTAAATGTTTGCGTGAATCCACTGTTTCTAGAAACTGGTATCCAGGCAATGGAGATATGTCGGCTGGGGCTTTTAACTCAAGAAAGACAGGAAGAAAAGAGGTGAAATACAGGAATGACCAGGAAAATGCAGACCCCAGAGACAGTCACCATGTGACATGATTTCTGCAGTTAATTACCACAGTAAGACACCTCCAAACAGATACTGAGATTAACAAAAGATATTACTTGGTTATCAGACAAGTAGAAAATGTATAGCCATGTGTGACTCAATGATAGAGAGATAGTTTCAAAAGTATATTTTAGACAGCTCCCTTCTCCTGTCACCTATGACTGTCCAAAGCAATCCAGTATGTGGTGGGTCAAGTGGCCTTCTGATACAATCATGACTGAGGAGAGGAGGGAGGGGGCTGCAGTAGGGATACAAAGTACATAAATTGTAAGAAATAAATAAATAATAAATGCCACGTGTCCTCTTTTATAAAGCAGCAGTTCTGAAAAACTTATCAGAATCAGTCATAATGATTTATGGAGGATGAAAACTGTAATGGAAGAGAAGAAGGTAGAAAATGAGAACTAAGAGACAGAAATAACAATTCCTCTCCTTAACATAGTGATGCTATTTTTCTTTTCCATAATATGTTACATACTTTGTGGGTAACTAAATTAACATGTTTGAAGGGTTCAAATACATACCAACAGTAAAGAGATAGAAGCTGCAAATAACATAATGTGATCAGTAAACAATGTGTATATCAAAATATTTCAACACTCAATGATCCAAGATGGCTGCCAGGAGAAGACACCGTGTCTGAGGAGTAGGACAGCAGAAACAATGCAGCGACCAGGAGACTGAACTCTGGGACCTAAAACACCAGCATTTGTGATTGCCAAGTGAGCAGAACTCCTACAGCGAGGAAATCAAGTGGGAAAATCCTAGGGACACCCAGTTATTCCCTGGAAAAATCTCCGGGTGACCAGCAGTACACAGCTCTGATCTGAACGAGTAGCCGCGCTGGGCGCCCGCAGCCCCAATACCAGACTGGGTCTCACAGCCTTTGGGCCAGATGGAAGAGGACCCGGGTACCGTTTTGACTGACCTGCACACTGCTCGGGTCCGCCAATAACCACCTCAGTCCGTGTGTGTCCACAGGCCAGTCTGAAAAGGCCTTGGGCACCATTTCAGACAGGCCTGCATACAGTGGATGCACACTGCTTGGCAACGCCTGCAACCAAATAGACCCACTGTGTGTGCCCCAAACATCATCTCAGACCATGGTGCACAGCCCTTGGCCCAGAAGGGGGCGTCAAGTCTCTAGTCCAGGGGAGAGTCCTTAGCAGCAAGTCCAGGGCGAAGCGCAATGCCCCCAGCTGAGATCTCAAACTGGGACACTCAGACTCTAGCACAGAATGAGGAGCAAAGCTTCCAGACCAGAGGGGTGACCAGCCTGCAGTGCTCACAGCTTCTAGCACGAAGCCGGGCACACAGAGCCCACAACAGAGTTCAACTGAGACAACAACACACACACTAACAAACCATTGGAACTCCCTGATCTTCTTGAAGAATACTCCTGACAAAAGAGATTGACTGTTCCAGTCTGACGTTCAGCCTTAAAGCACAAACAGCTCCTTGATTATATATAAACAAATGCCCAGAAATTGGCGAAAGAACTCACCCAACAAAAATCAGGACACCATGGCACCACCAGAAACACCATTAAGCAGTGGAGATTTTAATTCAGCCGAGACACAGGAAAATTATGTTAAGGCTATGATTATGCAGATATTGGAAGAACAAAAAGAGAGACAAAAAGAGGGAATGAACAAGGCCCCCAAAGAAATTGAGAAGAACTTAACTGCCCACATCGAGGAACAATTAAAGATAAACAGAGAGGAAATAACCAAAATAGGAGACACAGTCAAGCAGTTGAAGGAAACGGTACAAAGCATGAAAACGAAATTAGAAACTATAAAGAAGACACAAAGGGAGAAGAACCTGTAACTGGAGAACTTAGAGAGAAAAGATCAGGAACCACAAAGGTAAGCATCACCAATAGAATACAAGAGATGGAAGAAAGAATCTCTGGAGCTGAGGATACGCTGGCTGAAATGGACTCCTCACTCAAGGAAAATAAAAAATCAGAAAAATCCCAAGCACAAAACATCCAAGAAATCAAGGATGCCATCAAAAAACGAAACCTAAGAAAAATTGGAATAGATGAAAAAGAAGACTCCAGGCTCAAAGGACCGGAAAATATTTTTAAGAAAATCATAGAAGAAAATTTCCCCAACTTAAATTAAGAAATGTTCATAAACATACAAGAAGCCTACAGAACACCAAATAGACTAGACCATAAAAGAAATACCTCTAGTCACATCATAGTCAAAACACTAAACCTACAAAACAAAGAAAAAGTATTAGAGGCAGCAAGGGAAAAGGGTCAAGTAACATAAGAAGGTAGACCTATCAGACTCACAGCAGATTTCTCATCAGAAACTATGAAAGCCAGAAGAGCCTGGACAGAAGTCATGCAGTCTTTAAGGGAACACAGATGCCAACCAAAACTACTATACTCAGCGAAGCTTTCAATCAACATAGATGGAGAAAACAAAATTTTCCATGACAAAACAAAATTCATGCAATACCTACACAGCAACCCAGCCCTTCAGAAGGTACTAGAAGGAAAACTTCAGTCCAACGGAAACAACTACACCAAAGAAACTATAGGATACAGATAATTTCCCAATGACAACAACAAAAAAGCAATGAATCACAGTAAGTCCACCAACTCCACAATAAAAGGAAGTAACTGTCATTGGTCACTATTATCTATCAACATCAATGGACTCAACTCTCCAATAA
>CM053759.1:47354086-47376970 GCA_028658305.1 Pachyuromys duprasi
AATGAGGGAGGAGGCTACGCCTGGGATGCAAAGTACCTAACCTGTGATTGAGATAAAAATAAATAAATTAATAAAAATATATTTACATGTAATATGAAAGCAATATAAATAAAATTGCCAAATAATGGGAGAGACAGAGCCCCAAATGGACATCTTTTGTCACCAAATGAAGCTTCCAGTACTGGGAATGCCTTATATCTAATTAAGCTGTTGGCCAAAGAGGATCTCATAGGCATCCCCAAACAACCCAGGCTTACAAAAAAAAAAAAAAAAGACTCACAATTAAGCCCTTGGCAGAGGGCTGGAAATAACAATAAAAATAGGGGAATTAGTAAGACTTGGGGAGAACAAGAGATCCACAAAGATCAAACTGAACAGGACACAGGGGTCTTATATGAGACAGTTTCTCCAACCTAGGACCATATATGGATAAGGCCTAGAACCCCTGCTCAGATGTGGCCCATGATAACTCAGCTTCGATCTGAAGACCCTAGTAAGGGAAACAGGGACTGTTTCAGTCTTGAACTTGATGGCTGACTCTTTGACCCTCCCCTATACATGCCAGGGAGTAACAGCCTGGCTAGATCCCAGGAGAGAACATTGCAGCCCTGAGGAGACAAGATGATCTGGGGTCAGATGGAAGGGGAGGAGATCCACCCCAGTTGGTGGACTTGGAGGGGCGGGGAGGAGATGAGGGAGGGTTGGGGAGGGTGGGAGAGAGTGAGGGAGGGGGCTACACATGGGATGCAAAAAAGCTAACCTGTGATTGATATAAAAATAAATAAATTTATTAAAATAATAACCAGTAAAATTATTTCAACACACTCAATTAATATACTTAATTATTACATAGTTGTTAGGGGCACAGGCTTACATTTACTGAGAAAACCAGGAATTTTTTTTAAATATTTCAGTTTATTTATGTTACATCCCAAGGGTGCCTCCTCCTTCCTTTCCTACTGCTTCCCTGCCTTCCCCCTTTTGTTCTCCCTTTTTCCCCCGGAAAAAGGAGACCACTGCTTCCCCTACTATCAACCTTCCCCAGCACATCAAGTCATATCAGGACTGCACACATTTTCATTCCCTAAGGACAGGCAAAGCAGCCATGCCAGGGGTAAGCAATCCCAAAGAAGAAATGTTGGAAACAGCAACCCCAACCCTCCATTTTACAGGAGCCCCATATGAAGACCAAGCCGCCCATCAGCTACATTTATGCAAGGGGTCTAGGTCCAGATCACTCATGCTCCTTAGTTGATGTCTCAGTCTCTGAAAACCCCCATGGGACTGGGTTAGTTGTCTCTGTTGGTCTTCTTGTGAGGTTCCTGTCTCCTCTAGGTATCTCCATCTTTCTGCTAACACTTCCACAAGATCCCTGGAGCTCTGCACCATGATTGACTGCAAGTCCTAGAGTCTGTCTTGATCCATTGATGGTTTGAGCCTCCCAGAAGACAGTCAAGACATCAAGTTAGGCTCCTGTCTGTAAACAAAACAGAGCGTCATTAATAGTGTCTGGGGCTGGCTCTCTACCGTAGGGTGAGTCTCAGGTTGGGCCACTTATTGGTTGGACATTCCCTCAATCTTTGTTCCCTCTTTATCCATGCACTTCTTGTAGGCAGGGTAATTTTTTGATTAAAGGTTTTGTCAGTAGGCTGTTCCCCTCCTACTAGTCCTGCCTGGGTAGAGGTGGTCACTTCAATCTCTGTGACCTACCCTGTTAGCAATCTCAGCTAGAGTCACACCCATATTCTTCCAGAAACCTACCCTGCAGCAAGGCTCCAGCCTGACAAAGAGTTGTCACCACCCTCGTTTCCCTTCTTGTTCTCACCTCTCTCACCTCCCACTCCCTTTCTCATCTGATCTCCACCTTTGTTTCCTTCCCCATTATCTCCTGCTACATCCCATACTTCATCCAATTCTGCTGTCTATTCTATTACCTCTAATGAGAACCAGGAATTTTGATCAAATAGGGGTGTCCTTTCAATATAGGAGATAAAAAAATCAAAAAAGGGGGATCTAGTAAGACCTGAAGGGGACAGGAGCTCCACAAGGACAGAGAACCAAAAAATCTGGGCACAGGGGTCTTTGGTGAGCTTGATACTCCAAACAAGGTCCATTCATGGAGATAACCTAGAACCCCTGCACAGATGTAGCCCATGGCAGCTCAGTGTCCAAGAGGGTTCCCCAATAATAGGAACACAGACTGGCTCTGACATAAACTCAGCGGCTGGCTCTTTGACTACCTCCACCTGAGGGGGAAGCAGCCTTGCCATGCCACAGAGGAATACAAAGAAGCCAGTCCTGATGAGATCTTATAGGCTAGGGTCAGATGGAAGAGGAAGAGACCTCCCCTATCAGAGAATTGGGGAAGGGGCATGGGAGGAGATGAAGGAGGCAGGGTAGGATTGGGAGGGGATGAAGGAGGTGGCTATATCTGAGATACAAAGTAAATAAACTGTAATTATTATAAAAATTAAAAAATCAAATACTTACATTCTACCCACCCAGAAAGCTGAGAGTAGATTTTTTTAATGACCTGGTGACTTTTTTTTCTGACCTCATTCACCTTGTGTTACAAGGGCAGCAGACCTTCTCCAAAAACTCCAGAATAATTTTTCCAGACTCTTATCTCCCTAGACATCCAGAGAGGAGACATCACATGTACTTTATTGCTTTCTGACCTCTATGCTATTGGTCAGAGACTACACTAGATCCTAGTCATTTTAGCTATTGATATCACTCTCATGGTCACATATACTTAATAAATGAGCTCCTATTTAGAAACACCTTAAAGTTTATTGTGCCTTTGGAATTGGGCACATTGGAGCAATTGTTACCAAAATCACTGTGTTTTCTATAGGCTAACACTGAGCCACCTAGCATTAGACTCCCAGAACTCTGATCAAGGTTGATAAAGTCAAGCTGCATCAGGTTTTCATTCTTATCTCTTGGTGTTTTGCTTCCCTGTCTGACACCTACAGGGAGCCCCTCACAAGTAAACTGTGGGGAGCCTTCTGGCACCTTGCTATACCCCAGAATTCTTGGCATCTGGCCTGACCTGGTTTAATGGCCTACCGCTTGGATACAATAGTGCATTACTGACTGACCTGGGGCTTGTGATAAGATCACCTTTCTGAAATACCTTAAACTCTCCTCCCCCCTCGGGGCTTCCGAAGTAACTCTTCTGCAGAACTTTCCTAACAACTATCATTAACACATCTTGTGACTCCTGGTCACTTAATAACCCTGGAAAAGGCAATTATATTCCTTTTGCCTTGCCTTCTCCCTTTAAAGTTGTATGATAAATTCGAATAAACAGAGACATTGAGCAGACAGCCTGTCTTGGTTTTCATGTCTCTTGTCCCCCTTCCATTCCCACTCCCCCATTCAGGGTCTCCTTCGACTGACCTGAGGGACAGCTCAGTAAACTAAAAAATTCACATAATTGTTAAGCAATAGATTTGTTATCTTTCATATGTTGTATATCTACCTATACTAAATACCACACCATTTTGGAAATGTCTAAAATAAAACAAATAAGGTCATACGCATTGGCTTAAGTGTGTGCCTCATGCCGGTGTAACATGCTTGAAACTCTGGCTTGAATGTCAGTATTGCAAAAACAACAAGAATATTCAACTTTCAGGAGAAATGAGAAAAGAGCATGCATGCTGGAAATACTGTTTTCACTGGATACTTATACATTTCTATTGTGTGATAATTTATTAAAATATATATCATGCTTCATACACTATTCTATATTTACACCAAAATCCAATGATATAAATTGTAAAGACACTATAGGTTGTTGGTTTTAAGAAGTGTTACATGCTGTTTGCAGAGGGTTTGGGTAAGAATCAAATAAAAATATGTTTCTTTATTTTCTTGATGTTTTTATGTTATAGAAGAAGACAATTTACTAGAAAAATAATTCTATATAATTGAGTCATAAAAATAGACTATAATTTCATTTGTGAAATATTGTTGAGTGGCTAGCCTTATATGCATATAACATACTCATATTTTATATTTTGGAGATGATGTAGACTAGTACAAATAACAGAAATGCTTACCCAGTGAATACCTGACTGTTACTATTAATCTGTTCCAGATTCAGTTTCAAATGTCACATTAAGCTGCGAGTTATTGTTTTTGCAGAGTTACATTTTGCTAGAAAGCAACCTCTTACAAGAGTTTTGAAATGGTATATGCCTACTGGCATAACATGTTCCATCTCAGTAAACTATTTGTAAAATATCTTTTAAAGAGCTCAGGAAAGAACAAATCCTTATTTCTACAGCAAAATAACAAAATATAAACCTAATAATATTAGAAAATTATTGTTAAACTTCATTAAATCTAAAGTGAAAGCTATCACCTTAGGGTATGCGTAAGGACCAATTTATGAATGAACAAAAGAGGCTTACAACAGATCTTATCTGAAAGAGGTTTACTAAGTGGAGAAGAGGACATAATGGGGAGAAGGAGAGAGAGAGAGAAAGGGAAAGAAAGGGAGGGGGCGCCCTGATAGAGAAAAGGAGAAGGCTGAGAGAACAAGAGAACAGGAGCAAGAGAGAGACCACCTGTCCGGTCGTCCCTTTAAGGGGCCAGGTTACCACGCCTCCCAGGTATGGCCACCTGGCCAGCCAACACAAGATGACATCATAAGTTACTAGGTAACCCAGAAGCAAGTTTAATTCCAAAATACTAACATTCTTCCCTTTTTCTATAATTAAAAATCAAGGAACTTGGGCTGCTTCTCATGTAAGACAAGTTAAAGTATATAAGTTTAGATTCATTGGAAACAGCTCTTGGTTGTCATGCCAGGGTTACTAGAGAGAGTAACAAAATGGTAAGATTACATGGTCAAGAGGAGAAAGAGAAGCCTCTGCCCTAGAAAATTTAGGGTAGAGGATGGTCAGTAGAGAGTTGCCAACCATGCAAGGCAGCAGGTAGGGACTGAGGAACACTGGGAGAACCTGGAGCTGCTTGTCCTGATCCTGAAGCACACCATTTCGGCCTTTTGTTAATAATAAGTGAATAACAGGCATAGATTCTCTTCTGGCTACTTCCTGCTGACACTGGGGTCACTGTAGGGAGGTCAAAAGGCTGAAATGTTGGCCAACTCCAGGAAGAACAGGCAGTTTTGATGCTGTCCAAGGTCTGTGAGAACATCCGTGGCTGGGAGGGAAAGTGCAGGTCCAGCTTGTTGGAAGTCTGTGAGGTCATAGTTGAACATTTGTAGCTGCTTTGGCACTGTTGTGGCTATAGGGAACATCTGTGTCTGGCAGGACACTGAAACATACATATTTAGGCAAAAGATAAAGTTAAGTAGGTTATGGAGAGAATTTTTTTTAGGTATACATAGAAAACTTTTGGGAGAGCAAGCAGAGGTGGAAGGTTTGGATCAATGAGACTTGAACATGGGAACCTCCATTTACCTGGGGGGACCTTTATTTACCTAATCACTGTCATTAGTTAGAAAAGCTTTGCTCTACATCTGTAATTGACGTGAGGTTTGGTTACAGAAGTGTGCAAACTTAAAGGCCCTGGTGCTAGCAGGCACTCGGTGTAGAAACCTGAAATTCTCCAGAAGATTTCTCACGGGACAATTTGGAGAATGGACATCTGGATGTTTCCCATTGGGAGGCAGAGGGGTCAGGAATCTTCCAGAGGCATCCCAAAGGCAGGCTATGACCCAGAGGAGAGGTTGTACTTGGTCCAAGAGCTCGTCAGCCTTTGGCTAGAGACCAGGCGCTAATGCTAAGAAGCACGGCCAAAAGCACGGTGGTTTGCCTAACATTAGGACTTCCCACAAGCGAGAGAAAGAGAGAAGAAATCACGTGCAACCATGTACGAGTGGCGATGCACCCCCAAGGGAAAGTGGGGCCCTAAAATGGAGGTTAGGAGAGAGGGTCAGCCATAGACAGTTAAGACTATGGCTGGGGGGGGGGGGGTCCCTTCGTCTCAAAAGATAGTATGATGTTGCCGGGAGCTCAATGGTCAAGCTTCCCCTACCAAGAGAGGTGCTTTGTACTGACAAATGAGGTGAACTCACCAATCCAGTGGCTGGCAATGAGGAGATCCCACCAATCCAGCCAGTGTTACATGCAGTAAATAGCAGTCTGGTAGCCAGGAAAAGGAGTCCCAGAACCAGGGAAAGGGGAGAATTGAGATAGGCAATAAGTACAGTACTTATCTCGAGTCCAATTGACCTGAGAGGTGGATATAGGTGGACTTCCTGCAGCTTATAAGTATTACTTTTAAGTTTTAAGGAGATAAAACTTTAGACATTAGTATCACAATTGTAATCTGCACTGAAATATATATTGTAGAAGAAGTCGTAGACATACACATTTGTGTTAACAGCACAAGCATTCTTTAAGGTGAGCTCTGAAAAGGCAGAAGCCTTTCATGAAGTAAAAGGGAAACTCACTTGATCTTAACCTTTAGTATAAGTACACATTATGGAGATTTAAAATCTTGAGCTTAGAACCATAATAGTTCGTGACATAGTGGAATGTTTTTGTATTAGAGTTAGACTAATAAATTAGAGCTCTATTGATAAAGGTCAAAGCTCTGGACAGTCAATACAACAGCAGCATAGCAACAGGAGGAACTACTGAGTAGTTTTATGTATTTAGGATATTTTAAATTACCTTAGACCTTGTAACCTTTATAACTTGCATTTACAAACCTTAAGACACATTTTAAGTCTCTCAAACATGTATACCTTGTGTTTACCAACCTTAAAATATTTTCTCAGACCATTAAAAAAATTTTAGGCCTTTGTATATAGTTATTTATCATGAGGCATAGTTGAGACTGCTATGAACATTTATTCTTCTTTAGCTAAATAAAAGAATGGTAAAAGGTTTTATTCAGGCCTGTTTCTTGAGTTTGGCAACAAGGCATGTTGTGTCTAGGCCTGACAATGGCAGCTCTAGGACTTAGGCTTAAGGCCTGGTCTCCTTATGAAGAGAACTGGGAAGGCATCTGAAGTCTCCCAACACAGAAGTTGGCAATATGTCCACGGGACCCCAGTGTGAGGCCAAAACAGACCTGCAATGTTACTCTGGGCTGTGCAAGAGTGGTAGAGGTCGCTAAATCAAGGAGCCATTTGTCCTTCACCAGGCCAAAGAGCTAGAAGGCTGGAAGTGTCTGTGGCCCTTGTGCTAGTTGAGCCTCCATGGCTGGACACAGAGGACAAGCCTGCATGGGAGCACTTTACTTCCAGAGGCCAGTCTTCCACAGGCAGCTGTGGCATGTTGAGGCAGCAGCAAGACTGGCGTCCCCTTTTGGCTGCATTTGAAAGAGTCACCTGGCAGAATTGACTTTTGGCGATACCCCCACTGGATGGGGCACTGCAGACCTCTTGTCTTTTGTGCAAGAATGCCAGCAGCCTCAGAGTACAGCCAAGATCTGGAGCACAGGTATTGCTCTGGATGAGCCTGTCGGGAAGGCTATTACTTTTACCAATTCCTATATGAGTGATTCAATGACCATTCTCAGCTGTTTATTAAAAACTACAGTGAGACCATGTTTGCATCTAAGGCCACTGATAGGGGAGGACCTCACCCCCTTCCATCTGACCCTAGCTTATCATGTCATTTCAGGGCTGGCTGCAATGTCCTCTTCTGGGATATAGTTAGGCTGCTCCTCCCTCAGGGGGTGGTGAAGAGGTCAACAAGCCAGCCATTGAGTTCATGACCGAAATAGTCCCTGTTCCCATTACTAGGGTACCCAGTTGGGTACTGAGCTACCATGGGCCACATCCGAACAGGGGTTATAGTTTGTATCCATACGTGGTCCTTGGTTGGAGAAACCAAGTTTCATAGAATACCCCCATGCCCTGATCTATTTGGTCTTCGTGGAGCTCTTGTCCTCGCCAAATCTTACTAAGCCCCCCTTTTTTCATATGATTCCCTGCACTCTGGCAATGGCTTGGTTGTGAGACTTAATATCAGCTTTGATTAGTGACTTTTAGAGGCCCTCTGTGGTACGCTCCTGTCCTATTGCTTGTTTTCTCCTACATTCAATGTCTGTCCCGTTTGTCCATCTAAGTGAGGATTGATCATCTCACCCTGGATCATCCTTGTTGCTTATCTTCCCTAGGTGTATAGATTTCAGCATGACCATCCTATCCTATAGGTCTATATAAGTGAGTATATGCCAAGTGTTTCTTTCTGCTTTTGGGATACCTCACTTAGGATGATCGTTTCCAGGTCCCACCATTTGCCTGCGAATTTCATGATTTCCTTGTTTTTAATTGCTGAGTAGCATTCCACTGTGTAAAAGTACCACAAATTTTGTATACACTCATTGTCTGAGGGACATCTGGGTTGTTTCCAGGTTCTGGCTATTACAAATAAAGCTGCTACGAACATGGTTGAGCAAATGTCCTTGTTGTGTACTTGAGCCTCTTTTGGATATATAGGTCTTGAGGAAGCACAATTCCTAATTGTCTAAGAAAGTGCCAAATTGATTTCTGGAGTGGCTGTACCAGTTTGCAATCCCACCAGCAATGGAGGAGAGTTCCCCTTTCTCCACAACCTTTCCAGCATGTTTTGTCACTTGAGTTTTTGATCTTAGCCATTCTGGTGGGTGTAAGGTGAAATCTCAGGGTCATTTTGATTTGCATCTCCCTGATGGCTAAGGACATTGAGCATTTTTTTAAGTGATTTTCTGCCATTCTAAAATCCTCTACAGAGAGTTCTCTTTTTAGCTCCTTACCCCATTTTTTAATTGGATTACTTGATTTGTTGCTTTTTGACCTCTTGAGTTCTTTATATATACTGGATATTAGCCCTCTGTCAGATGTAGGATTGGTAAAGATCTTTTCCCAGTGTGTAGGCTGTCGTTTTGTATTGATGACAGTGTCTTTTGCTTTACAGAAGCTTTTAAGTTTCATGAGGTCCCATTTATTTATTGTTGATCTTAGAGCCTGTGTGCTGTTGGTGTTCTGTTCAGGAAGTTGTCTCCTGTGCCAATGAGTTCTAGGGTCGTCCCTACTTTTTCTTCTACCAGTTTAGTGTGTCTGGTGTTATGTTGAGGTCTTTGATCCACCTGGACTTCAGTTTTGTGCAGGGTGAGAAATATGGATCTATGTTCATTTTTCTGCATATAGACATCCAGTTGGTCCTGCACCATTTGTTGAAGATGCTGTCTTTTTTCCATTGAATGGTTTTGGCTTCTTTGTCAAAAATCAAGTTTCCATAGGTGTGTGGGTTCATTTCTGGGTCTTCTATTCGGTTCCATTGATCCACTATTCTATTTCTATGCCAATACCATGCAGTTTTTATTACTATTACTCTGTAGTACAGCTTGATATCCGGGATGGTGATACCTCTACATGATCTGTTGTTGTAGAGGATTGTTTTGGAGATTCTGGGTTTTTTGTTTCTCCATATGAAGTTGAGAATTTTTCTTTCAAGATCTGTAAAGAATTGTGTTGGTATTTTGATGGGAATTACATTGAATCTGTAGATTGCTTTTGGCAGAATGGCCATTTTCACTATATAAATCCTAGAAATCCATGACCATGGGAGGTCTTTCCATCTTTTGATATCTTCTTCAAATTTTTCTTCAGAGATTTGAAGTTTCTTTCAAACAAGTATTTCACTCGCTTGGTAAGAATCACCCCAATGTAGTTTATGTTATTAGTGGCTATTGTGAAGGGTGTTGTTTCCCTAATTTCTTTCTCG
This sequence comes from Pachyuromys duprasi, assembly GCA_028658305.1. Classification (NCBI taxonomy): domain Eukaryota; kingdom Metazoa; phylum Chordata; class Mammalia; order Rodentia; family Muridae; genus Pachyuromys; species Pachyuromys duprasi. The sequence goes on from CM053759.1 coordinate 47,363,788, forward strand.
GCCCTTTTGTCTTTGTTGTGTAAGAGGGCTTCTGATTTTTTTTTAGTTGATTTTGTATCCAGCCACTATGCTGAAGGTGTTTATCAGTTGAAGGAGTTCTCTGGTAGAAATTTGGGGGTTGCTCATGTATATTATATTATCATATCGTCTGCAAATAGTGATACTTTGATTTCTTCCTTTCCAATTTGTATCCTTTGATCTGCTTTAGTAGTTTTATTGCTCTAGCTAGTACTTCAGGTACTATGTTGAAGAGATATGGAGACAATGGGCAGTCTTGCCTTGTCCCTGATTTCAGTTGGATTCATTTAAGTTTTTCTACATTGAGTTTCATGTTGGCTACAGGCTTGCTGTACATTGTCTTTACTATGTTTAGGTATGTGCCTTGTTTCCCTTATATCTCCAAGACTTTAAACATGAATGGATGTTGGATGTTGTCGAATGTTTTCGGCATCTAGGGAGATGATCATGTAGTTTTTCTCCTTCAGTTTGTTTATATGGTGGAACACATTGATGGATTTCCGTATATTGAACCACCCTTGCATGCCTGGGATGAAGCCTACTTGGTCATGGTGGATGATAACTTTTATGTGTTCTTGGATTCGGTTTGCAAATATTTTATTGAGTATTTTTGCATCAATGTTCATAATAGAGATAGGTCTGAAGTTCTCTTTTTTTGTTGAGTCTTTGCGTAGTTTATGTATCAAAGTGACTGTGGCTTCATAGAATGAGTTCGGTAATTTGCCTTCTAGTTCTATTTTGTAGAATTGTTTAGAAAGAATTGGTGTTAGGACTTCTTTGAAGGTCTGGTAGAATTCTGCACTAAATTCATCTGGCCCAGGGCTCTTTTAGGTAGGTAGGCTGTTGATGACTACTTCTATTTCCTTAGGGGATATAGGTCTATTCAATCTTTCTACCTGACCTTGACTTAATTTATGTAGATGGAATCTATCAAGAAAATTGTTCATTTCATTGAGATTTTCAAAGTTTGTGGCATATAGGCTTTGGTAGTAAGACCTAATGATTGTTTGGATTTCCTCAATGTCTGTTGTTATGTCCTCCTTTTCATTTCTGATTTTGCTGATTTGGATAGTTTCTCTCTGCCTTTTATTAGTTTAGCTAGGGGCTTGTCTATCTTGTTGATTTTCTCAAAGAACCAGCTCTTGGTTTCATGGATTCTTTGAATAGTTTTATGTGTTTCTAATTGATTGATTTCAGCCCTGAGTTTGATTATTTCCAACAGTTTGCTCCTCATAGGTGTATCTGCTTTTTTTTCCCTAGGGCTTTCAGTTGGGCAATTAAGTTGCTTCTATAAGATGTTTCAAATTTCTTCTTGAAGGCACTTAATGCTGTGAACTTTCCTCTTAGCACTGCCTTCATTGTGTCCCATAAGTTACAGTATGTTGTGCTTTCATTTTCATTGAATTCTAGGAAGTCTTTAATTTCTTTATTTCTTCCCTAACCAAACTGTCCTTGAGTAGCAAGTTATTCAGTTTCCAAGTATGTGCAGGCTTTTTGCTGTTCCTATTGTTGTTGAGGTCCAGCTTTAGACCATGATGGTCAGATAGGGTACAAAGGATTATCTCAATTTTTTTGTATCTGCTGAGGCTTGCTTTGTGACCCACTATGTGGTCTATTTTGGAGAAGGTTCCATGAAGTGCTGAAAAGAAGATATACTCTTTTGAACTAGGGTGAAAAGTTCTGTAGACATCTGTTAGGTCCATTTGATTTAGCGCCTCTGTAAGTGCCCTTGTTTCCCTTTTGTGCTTCTGAATGGATGATCTGTCCCTTGGTGAGAGTGGAGTGTGAAATCTCCCAATATTAGGGTGTTGGGATCAATGTGTGATTTCAACTTTAATAATCTTTCTTTTGCAAATGTGGGTGGTCTTGTATTTGGGGCATAGATGTTCAAACTTGTGATGTCCTCCTGTTTGAATTTTCCTTTGATGAGAAGGAAGTGCCCCTCCTCATCTTTCTTGATTAACTTTGGTTGAAAGTCTATTTTATTAGATACTAGGATTGCTACCCCAGCTTGTTTTCTGGGTGCATTTGCTTGAAACACATTTTTCCAGCCCTTTACTCTGAGGTAGTGTTTATCTTTGTTGCATAGGTGTGTTTCTTGGATGCAGCAGAAAGTTGGATCCTGTTTCTGCAACCATTTTGTTCGTCTGTGTCTCTTTATTGGAGAGTTGAGTCCATTGATGTTGATAGATAATAGTGACCAATGATTGTTATTTCCTTTTATTGTGGAGTTGGTGGTCTTACTATGATTCATTACTTTTTTTTTTCCTTTTTGTCAGGAAGTTATCTGAATCCCATATTTTCTTTGGTGTAGTTGTTTCTGTTGGACTGAAGTTTTCCTTCTAGAATCTTCTGTAGAACTGGGTTGCTGTGTAGACATTGCTTAAATTTTGTTTTGTCATGGAATATTTTGTTTTCTCCATCTATGTTGATTGAAAGCTTTGTTGAGTATAGTAGTCTGGGTTGGCATCTGTGATCCCTTAAGGACTGCATGACCTCTGCCCAGGCCCTTCTGGCTTTCATAGTTTCTGATGAGAAGTCTGGTGTGATTCTGATTGGTCTACCTTCATATGTTACTTGACCCTTTTCTCTTGCTGCCTTTAATATTTTTTCTTTGTTTTGTAGCTTTAGTGTTTTGACTATGATATGTTATGACTATGTCTATTCTTTTCTAGTCTAGTCTATTTGGTGATCTGTAGGTTTCTTTTTATGTTTATGGACTTTTTTTCTTTAAGTTGGGAAAAATTTCTTCTATGATTTTCTTAAAAATATGTTCTGGTCCTTGAAGCTTTGAGTCTTCTTTTTCATCTTTTCCTATTATTCTTAGGTTTTGTCTTTTCATGGCATCCTTGATTTCTTGGATGTTTTGTGTTTGGGACTTTTCCGATTTTATTTTTTTCTTTGAGTGAGGAATCCATTTCAGCAAGTGTATCTTGAGCTCCCAAGATTCTCCCTTCTACCTCTTGTATTCTATTGGTGATGCTTACCTTTTTGGTTCCTGGTCTTTTCTCTAAGTTCTCCAGTTCCAGGTTTTTCTCTGTGTTTTCTTTATAGATTCTAATTCTGTTTTCATGCTTTGTACCATATCCTTCATCTGATTGAATGTGGCTCCTATTTTTTTGTTTGTTGCCTCTCTGTATGTCTTTAATTATTCCTCTACGTGGGCAGTTATATTCTTCTGTATTTCTTTGAGGGCCTTGTTCATTTCCTCTTTTTGTTCCTCTAGTAACTGCATAAGCATAGCTTTAATATTATTTTCTTGTGTCTCTGCTGAGTTAAAATCTCCATTGATTTTGGGTGTTTCTGGTGGTGCTATGGTGTCCTGATTTTTGTTGGGTAGTTCTTACATAGACCCCTGGCCATTTGTTTATATATACTCAAAGAGCTGTTTGTTCCTTGAGGCTGAACTTCAGACTGGAACTGTCAGTCTGTGGTGTCTGGAGTATTCTTCAAGAAGATTAGGGAGTTCCAGTGGTTTGACAGTGTGTGTTGCCTCAGTTGTCCCTGTGGGAGGAAAGGTCGCTGGTGCAGTTTCGTTGTTGGGGAGGAGGAGTAACTGTGCGTGTGTGTGTGTGTGTGTGTGTGTGTCGCACGCTTGCGTGCGTTGGGAAGGTGTCTTAAAGGTTGTGCTAGGGGAGTGTATATAGTTGAGCCATGGGGTTTGGGAGCAAGAGCAGGAGGGGATGAGGGTGCTAGTGCTTTCAGTAAGTGCAGACTGCGGGCAAGTACCTATGCAGTTTTCCTGGATTCCCAGTGTTCTTCACTCTGTGGTGGGTTCCTCAGGCTGGACTCTGAGGTCAGTGGGTGGCACTGTGGGCACCTCCTTCTGAGCTAGGAGCTGTGCACCCCAGTCTGGGATGGTATCAGGGGACCAGTTACTATGTGTCCTTGTCCGGGGTAGTGGCTGGCTACACTGTCACCATGGAAGGGGCATTTTCTGCTCATGGCTAGCACATGTGTGCCAGCTGTTTCTCCCAGGTCTGGACTGGTATCTGAGGTGCCTCAGTCTGGACTGGAAACTATGTGTTCTGGTAGCGGGAGGCTGGCGGAGTGGTGGGAGGCTGCAAGGTCAGGTCAGGGCTACCCGATGTGCAGAGCTGATGCACCTGGACGGGAATGGTCTCTAAGGTGTCTCAGCCTGGCCAGGAGACTGTGTGTGTCCTGGTTCTGGCAGCTGGCAGCACCGAGGGAAGCTGCACATTCAGATCAGGGCTTTGTGCAGCCATTCACCCGGAGTTTTTCCAGGGATCAACTTGGTGTGCTTAGGACTTTCCCACTTGATTTCCTCAGCATAGGAATTCTGCTCATGTGGAAATCACAAACACTGGCGTTTTAGGTCCCAGAGTTCATTCTCCTGGTCGCTGGGCAGACACTGCTGTCGTACTCCTCAGACACAGTGTCCTCCTGGGGCCGCCATCTTGGAGTCCTAGATATATATTTTAAGCCAACTTAACTTGAATAGATATTTATAACTTTGAAGTATTATTATTATATATAATTTATTTTGAAGCAGGGTTGAATCATAGTAAAACATAACTTTGAATTTCTTATAAAAATGTATACCAACTTGAAATGAGGCTTGTCTTTGTAATCTAGTCTAAAAGATAAAATAAGCAGTTATGATTAAGGAAGCTTTATAATGAAAAAATTATATAAAGTATTAGGTAAGAAATGTAAAGCATTTAAAATAATAGCAGAGTATACAGAAATTGGGAAGAAAGGATTTTTGGCTATTTAAAAGCTTGGAAATAGCAGGAGAACTCGTGGAGCTAGGGAGAAAGCAGCTTGGAAGGGGAAGGGCTAGTTCATGTTGGGGGGGACCCATTTGCCCTAATTTAAAATGGTGGCGACACAGTGTTAAGTCCATAGTGAAGTTATGGTCCCACTCATTTTTCCCGAAACCAACATGGTGTCAGAAGTCTACCAGTAGGTTTAAGATCCTGCAGGAAATTTAAAATCTTGTTTAGTGTTATTGGGGAAATTTTTTACCTAAACACCAAGTTCCCTCAAGCTGATTCTAGTGCAGTGAGAATGCCCCAAGCTAGGAGCACTGGGCCTAGCTGGATGCCACTGTTGGTCTGGGTCGAGGCGGGAGTTCCCAGGGCTCAGTGCAAACTCACCAGCTGTTGCTGCAGCTTGCTGGGGGAGGGGGATGCACATAGCCACCAGCCGGTCATCAGGGCCATTTGTGGAGCCAGAGGGAAGGGTACAATCTAAAGCCTCTCAGTAATTGCATACCTAGAAGTAGGCTGTGTCTGTCTGAAGTGGAGCGCCAGCGATTTTTCAAGCTGAGTTTGGCGCAGCTGTGTCCCAAGGGCTCTATGCGCCCAGCAGCTGCCGGGGCAGCCTTGGGAGCAGCCTCCAGTGGACAGGCTACCCCTGGGTAGTCAGCCCACCGGGCCGCAACTGGCCAGGTCCCCGGCAGCCGCTAGCACGGCAGGTACAGGCAGCTTGCTGTTGCGTGTCTGAGTGGACCCACAAGCCTGGGTAAGGGGACGTAACCCCGGGAATCTCCAGAGGGAAGAAAGGGCTGCGCCACAAGTCCGGCTTCTCGACTGCTGCCCGTAAGGTAGTTGAGTGAAAGTAGAGGCTTTAAGGTATTGATGGCTAGGAGTAAAGCAGAAAAAAAATCTGTTGACGCTATTCATGGTCCTATTAGATTAAAGTAGTCCAGAAGAAGGTCCTGGAAGAACCAGGGGAGACCTCCTCCTGCCTGGCTCACCAATATAAGGACCAATTTATAAATGAATGAGGCTTACAACAGATATTGTATGAAAGAGGTTTATTAAGTGGAGAGCAGGTCATAATGGGGAGAAGGAGAGAGAGAAAGGGAAAGAAAGGGAGGGGGCTCTTCGATAGAGAAAGGGAGAAGGCCAAGAGAGCAAGAGAACAGGAGAAAGAGAGAGACCACACGTCGGGTTATCCCTTTAAGGGGCCAGGTAACCATGCCTCTCAGGTGTGGCCATCTGACCAGGCGACACAAGATGACCTCAAAAGTTGCTAGGTAACCCAGAAGCAGGTTCTGTTGCAACATACTAACTGGCCTGGGGGATCATATCCTGACTCTGTCACATGTCATGAAGAAGACTGCTTGAAGTCCGATATTGTCTTCCAATTAAAACCTTTGCTACAACAGAATGGTGGATCAATGGAACCGAATAGAAGACCCAGAAATAAATCCACACACCCATGGATACTTGATTTTTGACAAAGAAGCCAAAACCAATCGATGGAAAAAAAGACAGCATCTTTAACAAATGGTACTGGTCCAAATGGATATCTACATGCAGAAAAGTGAAAATAGATCCATATTTATCACACTTCACGAAACTAAAGTCCAAGTGGATCACAGACCTCAACATAAAACCAAACTAAATATGTTAGAAGAAAAAATGGAGAAGAGCCTAGGACTCATTGGCACAGGAGACAACTTCCTGAACAGAACACCAACAGCACAAGCTCTAAGATCTACAATTGATAAATGGGACCTCATGAAACTGAAAAGCTTCTGTAAAGCAAAAGACACCGTTGTCAGAATAAAACAACAGCCTACAGACTGGGAAAGGAGCTTCACCAACCAACCCTATATCTGACAGAGGGCTGATACCCAGAACATATAAAGAACTCAAGAAGTTAAAAAGCAACAATTAACAAGTAATCCAATTAAAAAATGGGGTACAGAGCTAAACAGAATAGAGTAACATCCAATGGCAGAGAAACACATAAATGTTCAGCATCCTTAGCCATAAGGGAGATGCCTCAAAACTACCCTGAGATTTCACCTTACACCCATCAGAATGGCTAAGACCAAAAACTCTACTGACAACATGTGCTGGAGAGGTTGTGGAGAAAGAGGAACCATCCTCCACTGCTCGTGGGAATGTAAACTTGTACAATCACTTTTGGAAATCAATTTGGTGCTTTCTCAGACAACTAGGAATAATGCTTCCCCAAGATCCAGCTATACCACTCCTAGGCATCTATCAAAAAGATGCTCAAGTACACAACAATGACATTTGTTCAACATGTTCATAGCAGTTTTACTCGTAATAGCCAGAACCTGGAAACAACCCAGCTGTCCCTCAACTGAGGAATGGATACAGAAATTGTGGTACTTTTACACAATGGAATACTACGCAGCAATTAAAAACAAGGAAATTAGAAATTTGTAGGCAAATGGTAGGATCTAGAAAAGATCATCCTGAGTGACGAAACCCAGAAGCAGAAAGACACAATACTATATACTCACTTATAAGTGGATACTTGACCTAAAAGATAGGATAAGCATACTAAAATATGTACACCTAAAGAAGCTAAACAAGATGGAGGACCTGGGGTAAGATGATCAATCTTCACTTAGATAGACATTGAAAGTAGGAGAAAACAAGAAACAGGACAGGAGCCTACCACAGAAGCCTCTGAAAAACTACCTAGCAGTGTATCAAAGCAGATACTGAGACTCATAACCAAAGCTTTGGCATAGTGCAGGGAATCATATGAAAGAAGAGGGAGTTAGTAAGACCTGGAGAGGACAGGAGCTCCACAAAGTCCAAATATATCTGGGCACAGGGTTCTTTTCTGAGACTGATTCTCCAACCAAGGACCATACATGGAAATAACCTAGAACCCCTGCTCAGATGTAGCCCATGCAGCTCAGTAAAATTGGCAGTGTGTTTAATAAAGCACATGCAGAAGGCTGTTGATTTTGTAAGGACAAAATAAACATCTTTGATTTCTTCCAGAGATATGGCTGGCATGAATAAGTTGCCTGGGATTTTGTAAACAAGTATTAGAACAGCAAGCTCTAGGAACTGAACCATATTTTCTATTAGTTCACAGAGTCTGCTGCATCTCTTAACTCTCACTCCAAATGGAGCCTTTAGCTGAGCTGGATATGGACATAATAATTTCTCTATAATCTTATGTTAGAATGTATAAATCAAGCAAATATACAGACCACATCCCAAAGCTGTAAGGAAAAATTGAGATATGAGAACATTTGAGCATAAAGAATACAAAATAAAGTCCAATTAGAGGGCCTCTGAAAGACTCTAGTAAGCAGTGTATCAAAGCATATTCTGAGACTCATAACCAACCCTTTGGCAGAGTGCAGGGAATCATATGAAAGAAGGGGGAGTTAGTAAGACCTGGAGAGGACAGGAGCTCAACAAGGACCAACTATATCTGGGCACAGGGGTCTTTTCTAAGACTGTTTCTCCAACCAAGGACCATGCTAGAACCTCAGCTGGGATGTAGTACATGGCAGGTCACTATCCAAGCAGGTACCCTAGTAAGGGAAACAGGGACGCTTTCTGACATGAACTCAATGGATGGCTCCTTAACCTCCCCTCTCTAGAGGGAGGATCAGCCTTGCTTGGCCACAGAGGAGGACTTTGCAACCAGCTCTGAAGAGACCTGATAAGCTAGGGTCATATGGAAGAGGAGGAGGACCTCCCCTATCAGTGGACTTAGAGAGGGGCAGGGAGGATATAAGGGAGGGAAGGTGGGCTTGAGAGGGAATGAGGAGGGGGCTACAGCTGTGATACAAAGTAAATAAAGTAATTAATATAAAAAATAAAAGTTTAATTAAAAAACCTTTGCTGCAGAAATAACAACGTTTAAGGAATTAAAGCAGAACAGGTAAAATTCTTTTTGAACAGGAATCATACAAAAAAATAAAAGCCTATTCTGATTTTTCTAAAACTCTTTAGTAAATACTTTTTCAAGCAATTCCCAATATATTATTTAACTGTGTTAAAATGCATATGTATTTCAATTTTGACTTATTACCAGCAATACATTGTGAATTTTAAAGATCTTTAATCCCATAACTTAATTCTCTAAATATGTTTTATGAATATGGCACACATAATTGATTTATTTACTGCTTTACTGCTTTATTAACATTTTATCGTCTGTTTTTTTTTTCGATTATACTGTAATTATACCATCTTCTTCTCGTTTTCAACTGTCCCATAGGGTCTCACCAGCATAGCTGACTAAGCATAAATTGAACAAAGACTGCAATAGACATGCTAATGTGAAAGATAGCCATTGGCAGCTAAGGAATCCTGAGAACTGAAGAGATAGTCTTCCCTAGGAAGATTCCTTATGCCATATTAAGTGGTCATCCCAGAGAACCCACATCAAGGAACATTATGTATGCACAATGTTCTCATTTAAAAAAATGTGTGTATGTTGTCCAAATATTTCTTTGAATATGTGATAACTTAATGATCCAATTTTAGTTCCTAATTATCATAACTTATGTGAAATTTATTTACCCTCAGAGATGTGTTTCAGTACAAGTATATTAATCAGCATAATGAATGCAGAGAATAGGTTTATAAATATGGTAGAGATCACCTAAAGATGTACAAGTAATTATAATGCTATACAGCATTAAATATTTTATCATTTTCTACACTAACCTAGAGGGGCAATTGGAAACTGGGTAGATAATATCAGCATAGATATAATTATATTATATTATATTATATTATATTATATTATAGATATAACTGTTCGGGAAAACGTGGACTGAGCACTTGTACCAGCTGCTGCAGTCTACGAAAGTGAGAAAGACACACGAGCCTGATGGAATAGAAGTGAAATGTAGAGGGGACAAAAGAGATCAGAAATACAGGAATGAGCAAATCATCTGACTCACCTAGTTATAAATGTTATTAGGCAAATGAAATTTGTATGAATGAATGAAAATTTTGGTGAATAGTTGACTAAAAATAAGTGTATATGACAGAAAATCCCTGGAAATGTAATTATTCAAGAGTGTTAGGGAGAAAGATCTAGTCAACTCAAAAGTAGACAGGGGATTCTATTTCTTTGTTTATTCGTTCTGTTTTGTTTTGTTTTCTGTTGTTTTCACTGATATTTCTTAATAATTTCTAAAAATAAAAAGAATTGTTATAAAATGAAAGAATGAAAGAGAAAGAGAGAAAGAAAGAAAAATTGATTGCATTTCCAACTAGTAGTACATGAACCACCTTTGATCATGATTTCATTTTTAAGTCTACTTGAAATGTCAGGGTAAGCCTTGTCAGCCTAGGCAAGTTCAGTCGTGTTTTAAACGATAAGCTTGGCAGGGACATGTGATGATCCAGGAAAATAGATGAGAACAATGTCTGTGTAGTTGAATGGGAAACACAAAGAAAATGGAAGGCAGATGCACATATTCTTTTAAGTTGTGCTGTGAGAATGGGAAATGTGATGATAAGTGTTATGGTGAATATTCAGCAACAAAAATATATGAGTCAATTACAAGATAACATTCTACAATGAGTATTAAACAAGGAAATCTGTCATATTGACAACTGTGGAGGTCCAGATAGGAAATAAGAAGCAATGTTAATGGATATAGAGAATGCTACAGGATAAATTACATCTGGAGAAAGAAGTAACAGGTTAACTGATAAAGTATTGAGATGAAGAGAATGAAAATAATGATGACATTCTCTGGTTTTCTGATTTAGTAAGAGAGAAGTGGGACATCTCTTATTTTGATAAAGACAATCGGCAAGTTGGCATTGATAAGATGGTGAATAGACATATACATACTTCCCTCTTATAATAATAACCAACTAAAGTAACTGTAAATTTTAGACTATTACATCTTATTCATTTGCTTAGAGTTAGGGATACAGGATAATCCTGAAAATATAGTAGCTCTAGTTTTCAATACACAGAAAATCATATATGATAATATTAAACTCAGAGTAGAGGAGCCCAAAGTGAAGCCCCACGAATCTCTTCTACCTTTAAAATCTGAGCCAAAGAGGAAGATGATAAAAAATGTTGTTTGAAAAAAAATAACAAAGCATTTTAATTAGAGATTAAGACTTCATACCTCAGGAAGCAAACTGTCCTAAACAGTAAGATCAGAAGACATACATCCCATGACCTCTACCTTGAAATAGACAGAGTAGTCCCAGGAGACCTGAGAATGAGTCCATCAGGACTGACTAGGGCACTCTATTCTACATGTATCAATTGTATTCTCTCTAATGTTCACTCTAAAGAAAAAGGGGGTAGATCCATCGAGATTTACAGATGAAGAGGAATTTTAATCTTCTTATGCCTCTTGCTTGTTGTTATTCATTTTTAAAAGTTGTTTCTTCTTTATTTATATTGGTGTAAGTTACCTAGGAGAATAAGAAAAAATTAGGAGTGTAGGAGACAGTTCTTTCAAGAGTGAATTCTCTATGCAGTAGAAAGGGAAGGAGAAATCAAGGGCACTTTGAGGAGTAGAATAAGACTTTGGAAATAGCAAGTTAAAGTGTCACCTTTAAAATGTCTGTAGGCAAGGGACGTGAGTAGAGAAGCAGCGAGTGCAGAATTCAGAATAGGTAGAATTTAATGGTTTTGCTTTTAATTTCTTGTTACCTTTGCCTACTCCACATTTAGATTTTCAACATTAATAACAAATGAACAGAAGATGATGAATGTTTTTGGTCCCTGAACAGAGACTATATTAAAATACATAAAATAAAATACAGGTGGTTATGATAAGGTCATAAATGCTTTAAATATGATAAAATGCAAATATAGAAATGTAACCATTACATTGTAGTACTAGTACATTTAAACGCCCAGGTATCATTTCTATATGGTGGACATGTTGAGGTATCCATCTACCTGAAAATAAAAGCTTCTTCACCCACTCTGTTGGGTCTGATTTCCAGAATCTTGATCAGTATCATTGACTATTCAAACTGAGAAAAGGCATCAGGCCCAATACGTCTCTCTATAGTTTCGTCATGAAGGAGAGATTTATAGATACGTCTCAGGAAACAAAAGTCATGAACACTTTCTATGATTGACTTTCATTTGACATTCAGTGAATGTAAGTTATGGTTTAAACTCTTGAAACTTCTGGATTATGATTTTATCCATTCAGTAATGTTTTAAAAGGTTATGTATTGAAAATGTTTGATGACATTTCAATATTATTTCCTGACCTCCTTACTTACTTATTTATTTTAGTACAGTGACTATATTGAAGAAAAAAATTTCAGCCTAAGTTAAAATTGTATGGAATATAAATGCCATTTAAACTTTTTTCTAAATTTTAAGAGTTTTTGTGGCAGAAGCAGTTACTCGGCAGAATAAAATGTAAAGAAATCATTGTTGTCAGAAACGATTAGTTTTTTTGCATGCAGCATATGTATACAACAAAGTTAATTTCAATTAATTACCACAATGCTGTATTTGCTGGGCTCTACGTCTGCCACTTCTTTTATTTTTATGTGGCTTTTTTAAACAAAATTAAATACAATCATGCTGTCAATGCTGTTACTTACTAAGCCTAAAACTAAATTTGTCCTTTCTATTAAAAAATGTTAATTTTTGTGTGTGAGTGTGTCTGTGTGTGAGAACATGGATGCAGGTAGTTGTACATGCTTTAGCACATGGATGGAGAACAGACATCTTCTAGTAGTTGGTCTCTCTTTGTACAACATTGATCACTGGAAATAAAATCAATTTATCAGGCTTTGTGAAAAATATCTTTACCACTGAGCCATCACATTGGTCCTTTTTTTATTTTTGTCTGTTCCTAAGTTCAAAACATCCAACATTTATAAGCAATACATTAAATATATCTTTATAATAATATGCATATTTATTCCACCTTCAACTAACACATTTTGTGTTTATTCTCAGGTTTTACTTAAAATCATCTACAAATATCTCCAATGTGAGTAAAATATGTAAGAATCTTTCATTTTTTTCAGGATTAAAACAGGCTACAATAAAGAAAAGGAATTACATATATTTTAAATTTTGTTTTTCTTTATATATTTTAGATGTCTTTGATAAGTGTCTTTTCTAAGAGGAAGGGCTGCTAATAATATTACTAATAACATATTAGAAATATAGAATTTATTTTCTCCTTCATCTTGATGATTTATCACAATATTTATAGTTGACCTTCTCTAAAAACATAATAATAACACAAAACATTAACCATTGCCAAATTCAAATTGTGCTCCTCATTATTATTATCAGGCATGACTTGGTTTTATTGACTATAGGCACCCCTTAAATCTTTATATGCACACGAAGACCTGCCGCTGTGCTGAGTTTGGGTTGTTTTCTGTTTATGGCAAGAAACTTAACTGAACGTGTTCCTGTATATACTTGACCCATT
>CM053759.1:47377470-47392996 GCA_028658305.1 Pachyuromys duprasi
TCCAAATCAGCAAAATCAGAAACGAAAAGGGGGACATAACTATAGACACTGAGGAAATCCAAACAATCATTAGGTCTTACTACCAAAGCCTATATGCCACAAAATTTGAAAACCTCAATGAAATGGACAATTTTCTTGAGAGAGAGAATTAAAACAAAAACAAAGCCCAGTCCAGAGAGAGAATTAAAACAAAAACAAAGCCCAGTCCAGAGAGAGAAAGAGAGAATTAAAACAAAAACAAAGCCCAATCCCAGTACACACCTCCTCCAAGGCCCCACAACCCAACCATTCCCAAACAGTTCTACCAACTGATGAATAAGGATCCAAACTTAGGAGTGTATGGGTGGTTGGCATTCTCATTCAAAACACTATATGATCATGTGGTAATGCTATGACTTTCTGAGAGAATGATGTGCTGTTAGAAACAACAGATACATCACTTTGTACTTCCATTAGCAATACAGACATGGCCAGACTGAATTCAATATCAGCAACAGTTGCTATTTTATCCTATGGTTTGCCACCCTACCCCCACTCTCTCAGATTACCTGTGTTGAATATATTCTCATATTGGCTAGGCATCAACAGAACTTCTTTAGAAAAATACATTTCAAGTCTGTTTTTTTGTCTTTTAATTTTTATGTGTGTGTGTGCCTGAAAAATTCATACATGTTCACTGCATCACTCTTTCTTGTGTCCATTTTCTTAGAAAAGCAGCGTGAGTATTTTTAAACACATATTCATTTGGACATTTTTCTGTTACTTATTATGGATAGTAATTCCTGTTCTGATCTATGACTCAGAAAAATTTGGTATCACTTGTTACATCTTTATTTTTTTTCTAATGTCATATAAATCACAAAATTTTGTTTTGCCTACATGATATATATCTATGTATTTAGCCCCCAAAATTCATTAGACTAAAAAGAAGAATAAAAAGACACAGCAATTAAGGAGAAAGAAGAGAATAGTTTTCACATAATTGACAAGAACTTTTAATTTTGCTCTTTTCTAAAGCAAAATATGATTTTTATTGTAGTTTCATAATTACTAATCTACAAAATCCCCTAGTATATATTGGCTTAGACATATTTAGGGGTTCTTTATCATTATTTAAAAGTATGTATTAATTTAAATATGTTGTCTAATGAAGACTACTTTTATAATTTGAAAACGAGGTCCTGCTTTTCTAAAGGAAAAAGCCCTTCATGTAGGTCACTGCAAGCTTGTGAGGTAAAAGGCTTACTTGCAGAACCATTAAGATGCTAGGATGTTGGAAATAAAGGCACTCAGTATTAAGTGTAATGATCTGCACCTGGTTTCAATCATGACTCTCTTCCTAACCATCAACCTTTCGAAATAGAAATTTGAGTGCCTGCACAGCTGGAATATAATGCTGCTTTGCAAATAATGGAAAGTCATCAACAGTAGACAAAAAGACCACAATATAATTCTCTCATATTGAACTAGGAAATTTGCTGAGAGGTATGGCTGTGTGGAAATTTTTGGATTGTTCATGGCTGCTTTTCTTAAATAGACAGGTAAATATAGAGAAAGGTGTTACACTTTCTGTCTGACACTCATTTATGCAGTTTTTATAGAAAACAAGAGTGATTTCCATCTAATATAGGAGCTAATGCTGTTGTCCAAAAATAATCCTCCCTATACAGAGGAAGGATAGGAATTCTGATACCAAGGGAACAGACTTCATTTTCTACTTATCTTTTAATGACTTCCTGTAGGCAAAACAAGTATTCCAAACACTAGTAACATCTGTTTGTTGGTGTAGCTCTTATTTAGAACCCCAGTGCGAGGTAATTGTTTATTATTTGTTGGTACTAGGACTGAGAAGCAGTAAAATTTTGTAATAGCTGAGCTGAGGCAAATAAAAGAATAGGGAAAAACTCCTATCTAGATATTCATTTACATAGAGCATCAACAAAACAAATGACACTATTTCAAATAATTGATTTATAGTCACTGGTTAAAGTTCTCATTTTCATTAATAAATGCAACCAAAGAAAACATAGCCTTTTCATTTTAAATCAAGTCTAATAGTTCTGTGGTGAAAGGTAATTCATACAATAATTTATGTGAATAGGTAAGTCATTGTGAAGAAATTTATTTTTAAAATGTCACCACTTTACAGAGCAATAAAAGGTTTTTGACTGAACAGACAAGATTAAAGTCTTCCACCGAGGACTGAAAACCTTAAAAAGGCATGTAAACTCTGAATCTGTTCACGTTCTCTGTTGAGATACTTTCTTTATATTATGAAACCATGATAAAAATATAACAGAAAGTGCATAACAAAAAGATCATAATGATATTTTATTTTCACCTTGAGTTTTTCTAATGCTTGCCTGGAAGTGTCTGGCTTAACACATTAAACCATGCTTATCAAATGATCTATAATCCTAGAAGAAAACATTTTAGTGAATTCCATCTTAATATAGAAAACTACATAATAGAAATACTAGGCACTTATTTTAGAATGATTTAAATATAAGCCACTGTTTTTTTAACTTTTCTTCCACAAAAACCTGATTATTATATAACAAAAACTTGTGATTATTTATATCTTTTAGATAAGCTGGATAACAATGATTCTGATTTACTGGCGTTCCAAACATAGAAGGTAGAATATTTCTTGTGGTTTTCTTCTTTTTTGTTTGTGGCATTACATCACTGAAATCTTTAAGAACCACACCAGTATTACACAGTATTTAATAGATAAATTAGATTAATTTACAAATGACCCATTATATATAGTATAAACTCATCACCCAAGAACTAAAAGATCAGGAATAAGTGCCTGTTGTATCAGAAATTAGTACAAATACGTTATTTTTTTATAATACACTTTTATAATAAGTAAAAGTAGTGTGAGCTTCAGCCATTAGCACAGGCACTAAGATAAACAATAAATAAATGGAACCTTGTGAAATTGAAAAGCTGCTTTTATGTAGGGTAATAAGTATGAATCTATTTGCATTTTTCTACATGTAGACATCCAGTTAGACCAGTACCACTTGTTGAACATGTTTTCCATTGTATAGTTTTGGCTTCTTTATCAAAACAAAAACAAAAACATAAACAGGTGTCCTTAGGTGGGTGGGTTTATTTCTAGGACTTCAGCTCCATTCTATAGATCCACCAGCCTGTTTCTATGGCAGTGCCATTTTCATTACTGTTGCTCTACAGTACAGCTTCGTATCAGAGACGAAAATACCTCTGGAAGATATTTTACTATACAGAAGAGTTTTAGCTATTCTGGGACTTTTCTTTTCCATATGAAGTTGAGAATTTTTCTTTCAACATCACTGAAGAACTGTGTTGGCAATTGCATTGAATATGTAGAGTGCTTTGAGTAGGATGGTCATTGTACTATAATAATCTTACTGAGTCATAAGCACGGGAAATCTTTCCATTCTATGATATATTATTCATTTTCTTTCTTCAAATATTTGAGTTTTTTGGTTTTTTTTTTCATACAAGTCTTCCACACACTTGGTTACAGTTATACTAGTGTGCTTCATGTTATGTGGCTGGTGTAAAGGGAGTTGTTTCCCTAATTTTCAAGTGGATCCAAGACATCAACATAAAACCAAATACAACAAATCTGTTAGAAGAAAAAGTGGAAGGATCATGGGCATTAGAGACAACTTCCTGAACAGAACACAAAAATCACAGGCTTTAAGATCAACAATCAATAAATGGGACCCCGTGAAACTGAAAAGCTTCTGTAAGCAAAAGACATAGTCAACAAAGCAAAATGACAGCCTACAGACTGGAAAAAAATCTTCATGTACTGTACAGCTGACAGAAGTCTAATATCGAAAATATATAAAGGACTCAAGAAATTAAACATCAACAAACCTAAAAAATTGGGGTACAGAGCTAAACATAGAATTCTTAACAGAGGAATATCGAATGGCAGAGAAACACTTGAAGAAATGCTAAAAGTCATACTCATCAAGGAAATACAAATCAAAATGTGTCTGAGATTCTACCTCACAGCATCAGAATGGCTAAGATCAAAATCTCAAGTGACAACACATGCTGGAGAGATTGTAGAGAAATGGGAACTCTCCTCCATTGCGGGTGGGAATGTGAACGTGTACAACCACTTTGGAAATAAATCTGGAACTTTCTCAGACAAGTAGCAATAGTGGTACCTCAAGATCCATCTATACCACTCCTGGGTATATATCCAAATGATGCTCAACCACATAACAAGGACATTTGCTCAACTATGTTCATAGCAGCTTTATTCATGGTAGCCAGAATCTGAAAACAACCCAGATGTCCCTCAACTGAAGAATGGATACAGAAATAGTGGCCATTTACACCGTGGAATACTACTCAGCTATTAATAACAAGGAAATCACAAAATTTCCAGGCAGATGGATTGAACTAGAAAAGATCATCCTGAGTGAGGTAACCCAGAAGCAGAAAGACATGCATTGCATATACTCACTCATAAGTGGATATTAGGATAAACATACTAAAATCTACAGACCTAAAGAATCTAAACAACAAGGAGGACCCAAGGAAGATACTTAATTTTCAGTCAGAAAGGAAAACAGGATAGACACTGGAAGCAGTAGAAGAGAGGGAATAGGATGGGGGCCTACCACAGATGTCTTCTAAAAGACTTCACCAGCAGGGGAATGAAGCAAATGCATAGACTCACAGCCAAACTTTGGACAGAGAGTGCTGAGTGTCTTGTGGAATAAGGGGGATATAGTAAGCCCTGAAGGGGACAAGAGCCCCACAAGGAGACCAACAAAACAAAACAAGCTGGGTCTAGGGAGAACTGCAGAGAGCATGCACAGAGAGGAATTAGACCCGCTGCTCACATATGGTCCATAGGTAGCTCACTCTCCATGTGAGTACCCTAGCAAGTGAAGAAGAGACAGTTTCTGAGCTGACCTAGATTACATGCTCCTTGATCACATCTCCCTGGTGTGGCCACCTAAGGGAAGAGGATCCATGCAGCCCTGATGGAACCTGATAGGCTAGAATCAGACAGTAGGGGAGGAGAACTTCTCTATCAGTGGACTATTTAGAGGGATAGGGGAGGAACAGGGAGGGATGATGAGACCAGGAGGTGATAAGGGAAGTGGCTACAACCAGGGTACAAAGTGAATAAATTGTAAAATAATGATGATGATGATACATTTAAATATATATACATTTATGAAGGCTATATAAATGAAATTTATATATTATATATTATTCCCCCAATAATAGGGGAAACGGTCCCAACTCGGAAGACATCTCTTGTCATCAAATGAAGCTTACAGTACTGTGAATGGGTTACATATAATTGAGTTGATGGCTGAAGGAGTCCTAGGGAATTTAAACAACCAAGGCTGAAACCAAGATTATAGATTGTTCTCCAAGAAGTAACAGCAAGACCTTGTTGCTGAAGACAACACCGGAGCAACTCCTCGAACGCGGAGAACGGAGAACTCGAGCAGTCGCTGCAGAATTTTAGCACTTTGGAACAGTAAGGCACTCTGCTTTCCACGACAGCAAAGAAATGTAAATACCAACTTAGCTACAAATCCTTTAATCCACATCAGTGTTCTGACTGTGAAATATGCTAGAGCAGTGGTAGCACAGAGTTTGTGGAAGTAACCAGGAAGTGTTATTTGACTTAAGACCCACTCTATGAGATGAAACCTATACCCGACAGTGAGAGACTGCATAGCTAAGGCACTTAGGATTGAAGAAAATATATGGTATTCTATAGTAGAGTGAATAAAATAATAAAACCTAAATGGAACAATAATATAATTCTAAATGATATTCTGTTGTGTTCTCAGATCAATGCATTGTTTAGTCATCACCAGAGAAACTTCCTCATGCAGCAGATGGCACAAATATTAGACCTAGAGCCAGAAATTACATAGATATGTGAGATCTTGAGACACTCAGTCCTAAATGGTATTTCTCCACCAAATCCCTCCCCTCAGAGATATGGTAATGCTGAAGAATGGGAGGTAGAAATACTTTAAAAATCGGAATGAACAGAGGACAGAAAAAAAAAAGCCAAGTCCCTTTAAATCAACAGGATTATTGCCGATATTAACTCACAGAGACTGAGATAGCAAGCTGCCCAGGGCCTGCAAGTGTCTGCAGCAGCTGGGCTGTTAGAGTTTAGAGGAGAAATAGATGATGGCTCCATCCCTGACCTGAAATCATCTCCAATTAGTAACCATGTACAAACGAAAATCTACTTTTCTGGGAAAACAGTTTACCCTGAAATGCCTATCCATCGCGTGTCCAGCAATAGACGGGCAAAAGAGAGCAAACTCAACAGCACCTTTGGCGGTTCCTTGTCTCATAATGTTTTCAGAGCCTTTCCTTTTATTAATTGCATGTTATCTTTATTTGTATATTATTTTTTACGTATATTTTTCTTCTGTTTTTACCCTACAGGTACTTTGCATACATTTTACAGTTTCCAGGTATTATTTTTAGTGTTTCCTGAGTATGTGAGTCTCTGTCTGTTTCCTGTGCCCTTTCCTGGGTGCTTTTTTTCTTTTCTTTTCTGTTTGTTTTGTTACATTCCTATGTCTTAAGATTTTTTTCTTGTGATGTTTTATATTCATATTATCCCTTAGAGCCTCTGCATTTTCACATGAGACAGAAGAAAGATAGTTCGGAGGGGAGGAGGAAGAAAGAAATAGAAGTGAAAACTGTAAACAGAATATACCATGTGAGGAAACCTTATATTTTCAATAAGAGGGTAAATACTATGTAGCTCAAAAGAAGGCTTAAGAGGCTTAAGAATGACATAGAACAGTTTAAATGCTTTACATACTAGATGGATTTATATAGTTAAAACAGTCAGATAAACAATGGTGTTGATCTTTTCTTTTGTTATCTTTTCAATGAAAATTTTTTCTACTGAGATGGAAGAACTGCTTTCGTGGGTCTAGTAATAACTTCTTTTATTGTGCCTACCTAACAAGTAGTGATTTCAGGAAGGAAGGGCTTATTCTAGTTCAGCATGTGCAAACCTTGATTCATAGACTGGTTAAGCAGTAGCTCCCGCTGTGCAGCAGGAGGCTGGTTGCTCATTTCTGGATGGATAATCAGGCAGGGAAAGGGAAAACTCGGTGTTCAGCTGTGCAGCTAGCATTTTCTGTTTACCTTATATCCAGTGAGGAGCTCTATTCCATGAAATGATGCTTCCTAGTGTTCAGACAGGTCCTGTTCACTCATTGAACCCTCACTGGAATTTCCCTCACAAGCACACCCAAAGGTAAGCCTCACCAACACTATAGTTGTTTCTCAATCAAAACAATGTAACAATCAACATTAATAATGAGAAGGAGATTCTTTTGAATTTCAATACTTAAAGTAATGACAGAAGCGTCTTGTGGGGTGGCACACATTCACAGTAACTGCAGGCAAATGGAAACACCTGGAACCAAAGACACACTTTGTGGGTGTCCTTTACTTCTGTTTAAGAACTGTATGCCGTCCTGAGATGTCTTGATAGTTTACAATATGAGCTGTAACTGGTTAATAGAGTAAAATAATTGACTTGGTTCAGGAGATTTAAGGGTATAAAGTTACATATAGAGAAGGCAGGAAAAGTGCATTGAAAGTTTAGATGTAACAGATAATGAAATTCTGGAAGCAACAGTTCATACCAAGGTTATAAGTGTTCCTGTGAATTTCAAGGAAAGATTATCAAGATCACATTATGCCATTTTCATGAATATGTTAATATTTTTTAATTTTATCACAATATGGTAAATAAATAATAATAAATTTCTTGTTTATTAATTTATACTTAACTGCTTTTTCAAGGGCTTACCAATGCGAATAATTTCTAGATAAAACCTTTCATACAAGTTGTAAAAATTAATAATATTTCTAAAGAAAATTTATATGTTATATGTTGTAAGTTTGTTGTATGTTATATATATATACAACATACAACAATATATGTTCATATATATATATGAAGAGAGAGACAAAGATGAAAATACATGTTATCTTGTATGCCAAAACTATTTATAAATGAAACATATATATATATATGACAAACCAATATTATGAATCCCCAAATTTGTAAATTAGATGGTAATTACCATTTTAATAATATGTACTTTCATGTATTTCTAATATTAATAGTGGTTCTACTGTTTCTCTGTAAAGAGAAGAAAAACTATAAGGACATGGAGAAATAAAAATGTTGCACCTTCTGAAAAAAGGAGAGTAATGCTTGCACACAGGTAGTGTCCATGCTGAGAACAGAAAGTAATTTGTAGGTGATTTGCAGCAATTCTTGAACATTAATTATTAGGCAAGAGTTTAGAAACATCTAGGATAAAGGGAGGAAAATTGGAGGCAAAGTATATTACAAAGTAAAAAGTTGTGATGGTACACTTTTGTAATCCCAAAACAAGGAACTGAGAGATTAGTATTGTGAGTTTGAGGACCATTTGGATATTTATATGTCCTTATCTCAAATATAAACATTCAGATTATAAAATATAAACAAATAACAAAGTAACCTAATATAAGAAGTTATTCTGTGTGACAAGAAATATGAATTAAAATAAAATAATAGAAATTCCTAGGAAGGCATGCTTTTATTTCAGGTCCTCATTTTGAGGATCCTGTGGTCCCAAATCAAGTCAGCAAGTTCACACCCTCATTTACCCCCTAGGATATATTCTGGTTCTACAATATTAAGACATGTTTTGGAACTCTGATTCTGCTATAATAATTTTTTCTGCAATAGAATACTGATAAAATTAGTATTATAAATAAAAATATACAAGTGATCATGAATCTGAATGGCAATCCATACAAAGAGGAATATAAAATACTTTCATTTTCTCATCCAGCTGCAATGAGTTTTTAACATAAAAACAGACATCATTCAAAATTACCATCTCTTGTGGACAATGTTTAGTAAGAAAATCTAAAAATTTTTTCAGTGTAATCTAAGTTGAAATAAAAATATGCTTATACCAAACTGCAAAGGATAGGAAAACATAAGCGGATGGAGAGTATAATCTGTTGACAATTCATTGCTACTGAACGCAAATTTAAGCAAAGTTTTACAAAGAAACTTATTGATGAAGAATAGCGAGGAAGACCCTATGGAGGATGCTTAATTCTCATTCAGAATGGAGAACAGGTTAGACACCAGAAGTGACTGAAGAGTGAACATCATGGGAGCCTACCATAAATGTCCTCTGAAAGACTCTTCCCAGCAGGGTATTGAAGCAGATGCTGAGACTCACTGCCAAACTTTGGGCAGAGTGCAGGGAGTCTTAAGGAGGAGGTGGTATATAAGGACCCAGTGAGGACAGGAGCTCCACAAGGAGACCAACAAAACCAACAAACCTGTGTCCAAGGGGGTCCTGCAGAAACTGGTGTATCAATCAAGGACCATGCATGGAGAGGACCTGGACCCCTGTTCAGATATATCCCACAGACAGCTCAGTCTCCATATGAGTTTCCTAGTAAGGGGAGCAGGAGTTATCTCTGACATGGACTCAATTGTCTGCTCTTGGTTCACTTTACCCTGGAGAGAAGGCCTTGCCAGGCCACAGAAGAAGAGGATCCAGGCAGTCCTGATGAGACTTGATAACCTAGGGCCGGATGGTAGGGGAGAAGGGCTCTACTTCTGTAACCTAGGATAGGTGCTAGGGATGAAGGGAGAGTGGGACCAGGTAGAAATGAGGGAGGTTGCTGTAATAGGAATATAAAGTGAATAAATTATAAAAAATAAATTAATTTTTTTAAATTTAAGCAACAGTAAAAGTTTTGTGAGTGTGCAGTGAGTAGACAAAATAATTAAAAATCAGTCACACACAGAATCTAAAGCGTTTCTGACTGCTTATCTATGATGTACATTGCAACTTCAGTGCAGCCTTGTTATCGACAGAAAAGCCACGCACAGACTGTCACCATCCCCAATGCTGCTTCATATCACCTGAAACACTCAGCTTGGATACAGGACTGGTAAATGTCAGGAATTTCAATGTTTTTATTAAATATGCAATTTTATGATAATATTTCATTGCAGACTTGCATGAATTTCCTAAGAAGATAAAAATAATTAGAACATAAATAAATATAAGAGTATTGAATATATTTACATGTAAAAACAGACTTCTAATATTTCTTAACACCATTTCTCCTCATGTAAGTATGAAATTGGTAATACTTTGAATTTCATTGTGGTAACATATATGATTTTATATTATTGCTGTATGGGTTACTGACGTGAGTTTCATAAAAATGGTTATTTTCAATTCTGGCTTGATATTAGGACAGAATTTCAGCTGTGTCATCTTGCCCTATAATTTTATGCACAGCACAACAGCTTTCTCAGTATTGATGGTTAAAAAATCAAAGTACTGGTCAACTCTGACTGTAAAAGTGTTTGAGTCACAGTGCATTGACAATGTGTGTAATATGCAATATACTTAGTAAAAATTACATATACTACATTTTTTGTTTGACCTCGTTAGTAGCCAATATTCAATTTAATATTTAAGGGAATGATATTGTACACAAATGATATACACCATACATTAACTTGTGGTGTCTGGAAAATACTACTAAGCTCTGCAAAAAGACAGATGTTGCAAGTTTACTCTAACACTGGAACATTTTTTTTATTTGTGCTCCCTTTAGGTATTTCGGTTTTGGATGTTAGCTTAAACAAACATTAATTATTTTTGTTAATACATCTGGACCATGGTCAGAACAATGGACAGTACCTAAAGCCAAAGCAGATATAACTATTGAAGAGTGGAAGTTTGAGAACTCTCTAGAGTGAGCAAAAATAGAATGAGAACAGATGTCATTATTTTAGTTTGATATTTACAATCATGGATTTTTGGTCTTGTTTTGATTCAATCTTTCCCACTATGCTTCTGTTCTTCCCTTTGGGAATCAGAGTGTTTAACTTTTTCTATAATATGCTGAAAGAGACCAATTTATGTTTGTTTTATGACTGTACAGGAATGACATTAGAGTTAAGAGATTGCTTTGAGTCTCAGAAGAGTCTTTGGAGCTTTGAATGATCTTAGAAATATTAAATGCCATATGAGCCTCTCAAAAACATATTTTGCCTTATGAAGAGTGTGTGAGATCCAGAAGCAGAATGCGGTTTGAATGTGTACTATTCTCATTGGCTCATGAATTTGGGCACATGGTCTTGAGCTGTTTGTGTACATGGTGGCACATCTAGGATGTGACTTTCAATGAAAGTAGTAGCTTGCTAATAATGAAATGAGTCTTGGACTTTTATACCCCAGCCCTTGTTGATATAAAGTGTAAGGAGTGAAACATTAAAAGATTTATTCTTAGAGTAGTTTAGAACAAAAGTGATCCCAAATTTGAATTCTCTACATCTCCTATTGTCTTTTCCAGCTGTCTGTAGTTTATGGTTGTTAAACTGTCTGTTGTGTGTGCCTGATCTGGTTGTCTCTTTTGGCTGTCCATAACAAAGGCCTTTGGTCTATGCTTTTTGAACAGTGTAGAAAATATATCATGGGAAAAATACATTTCTGCAGAAAAAAAATTGTAGTTTCAAAGTGGAAGAAGTTATTTTATGAACCACAATTTATCCACAATAGCACTCAAAACTACAAATAAATGTTATAAAATTATAACATTTATATCCAAATGTTGTTTTCAGCATTTATGGTAGGTACTTAGTCTAGTATTGTTTTCAACTATTAGCTGTATTCAGAGTAGCATACAACCCACACATGTTGTTCTGGATGAGGAGCATGGAAGTATACACAGTTATTCTTTTAGCTCAGGTCAGAAAATCTAGGGAAGTGAGAGGCATTGTAAGGTTGGTTATACTCTTTTCATGGTGACAAGTTAAATTTATAGTCTGAATATACAGTAAGATAGCTGATTGAGTATATCATTTCACATTATCTCAAGGCATGTTAATAACTGGGTTGCAAGGTACAGTAAAGATACCAGAAATTTTCAAAAAAAAAAAAAAGATATTCTCACACAGTTAAAGTGGAAGTTTCTGGTTTCTTTAAAGACTCAGTTTTCTCCTGTGATGTTTTGCTGCAAGCTGTACACATGATGTTTTGCTGGAGGCTGGTTTGTGAGAGAGCACATGATATTTTGCTGTGAGCTCTCTCATGTGAGGGACATGGCTTTGTCAAGCTGAGAGCCTCTGTGGATGGATTCTGAGGAGAAAAGATAGATATAGAGAGAGCCACAAAAAGTGAGACATCATTTTTTTTTCTATCGACATTGTTGTGCTGATCTTTCTGCTTTGACACTTGACTTTGCATAGAGAAATATTCCAGAGAACTTCTTGGAGAAATCCAATTGATTCTTGTGGCTTTTGCTGACTTGTCCCGATCTTCTGAATTGTATTGTTGCTTGGTATTAGCCTTTTGATTGGACTTTTGATATCCTGATGGTTGAATTTGATAATTCCCTAAAGACTCATGGAACCTAATCAGCAGGAAGTAGATAAAAGAGGTCTACATCCCTTTTCCATACTAATCTCCTACCTAAGGGTTGGAGTTGGAAGGGTGGTCATGGTGTTTAAGAACCCTAAATAAAGTAGGTTTGGTGAAAAATCTAAGCCTACGCACAGTCTATTTCCTTTCTGACTTCTGCTTCCTGACTGAAAAAAAATATGCAGCTTACTTATGCTTCTGCTGTACTGTTTAGTAACCTAAACAACATTTCTTCCCTTGATTTACTTTGCATTTTGAATTTGGTGATAGCAGTGTAATAACTAAACAATACAAATAGTTTTAGAATAAAAGAGTAAAAACATTTGAATTTGTTATAATACAGATAACATTCTCTTCTATCTTCTATCCATAAAGTTTGCCATGCCATATAATAAAAATACAGAATAATTTGTTTATACTGTATATGTAATGTTGGGATAATGAAATATTGTATAATGAAAACATTTTACCATAATGTAAACCATACATTACTTAGGACACTTATTCAAAGTAATTAAGATATTATCCAAAATTCAAATTTAATTAGCTTTACTGTGCTTGCTTTGGTTCTGTTTATATGAACCTGATATACGAATGAAAGCTAAAATGAATTCAATGTTAAACACAAAAATGCACTACATATCTCATGTGAGCTTTGATTAACCTCAAAAATATTATCTCATTGTTGTAACACCTCAGGAAAGAGCTTGCTTCACCTGGAAGGCACTGATTTCATATCTACCCACAATCTTGCTATTTACCTATTTATTTTCTTTTGGTGCTTATGCAATTATATCACCTAGATGCCAATTTTAAGCAGCATAGCAGTTTTTTATGCATTTCTTCCTTTAGAATACTTATTACCACCTTTTGTAATGTATTTTTTCATTTTTAGCTATCTTCTTTCCACTGTCATTTAAATATAAATATAATTATGCTTAAACACTATGAAGTCAGACTTTTTTATACGTAATTTATTTATTTTCATATTAATCACAGGTTATATACTTTGTATCCCAGCCGTAGCCCCCTCTCTCATTCCCTCCCACTCTCCCCATCCCTCCCTCATCTTCTCCCTGCCCCCTCCAAGTCCACTGATAGGGGAGGACCTCCCCCCTTCCATCTGACCCTAGCTTATCCTGTCTCTTCAGGGCTGGCTTCAATGTCCTCTTCTGGGATCTAGTTAGGCTGTTCCTCCCTCAGGGTGGGGTGGGGGGGCCAACCAAGCAAGCCATTGAGTTCATGACCAAAATCGTCCCTGTTCCCCTTACTAGGGTACCCAATTGGGTACTGAACTACCATGGGCCACATCCAAGCAGGGGTTATAGTTTGTATCCATACATGGTCCTTGGTTGGAGAAAAAGTCTCATAGAAGACCCCTGTCCCCTGATCTATTTGGTCTTTGTGGAGCTCTTGTCCTTCCCAAATCTTACTAACTCCCCCTTTTTTCATATGATTCCCTGCACTATGGCAATGGCTTGGTTGTGAGACTTAATATCAGCTTTGATTCATTGTTAGTTAGAGTCTTTCAGAGGCCCTCTGTGGTAGGCTCTTGTCCTGTTGTTTGTTTTCTCCTGCATTCAATGTCCATCCCATTTGTCCATCTAAGCAAGGATTGATCCTCCCACCCTGCGTCCTCCTTCTTGCTTATCTTCTCTAGGTGTATAGATTTCAGCATGTCCGTCCTATCCTACAGGTCTATATAAGTGAGTATATACCAAGTGTTTCTTTCTGCTTTTGGGATAACTAACTCAGGATGACCATTTCTAGGTCCCACCAGTTGCCTGCGAATTTCATGATTTCCTTGTTTTTAATTGCTGAGTAGTACTCCATTGTGTAAAAGAACCACAATTTCTGTATCCATTCCTCGACTGAGGGACATCTGGGTTGTTTCCAGGTTCTGGCTATTATAAATAAAGCTGCTAAGAACATGGTTGAGCAAATGTTCTTGTTCTGTACTTGAGCATCTTTTGGATATATTCCTGAGAGTGGTATAGCTGGGTCTTGAGGAATCACTATTCCTAATTGTTTAAGAAAGCGCCAAATTGATTTCTGGAGTGGTTGTACCAGTTTGCAATCCCACCAGCAAAGGAGGAGAGTTCCCCTTTCTCCACAACCTCTCCAACATGTGTTGTCACTGGAGTTTTTGATCTTAGCCATACTGGTGGGTGTAAGGTGAAACGCAGGGTCATTTTGATTTGCATCTCCCTGATGGCTAAGGACATTGAGCATTTCTTTAAGTGATTTTCTGCTATTCTACAGTCCTCTACGGAGAGTTCTCTTTTTAGCTCCATGCCCCATTTTTTAATTGGATTACTTGATTTGTTGCTTTTTAACTTCTTGAGTTCTTTATATACACTGGATATTAGCCCTCTGTCAGATGTAGGATTGGTAAAGATCCTTTCCCAGTCTGTAGGCTGCCATTTTGTTTTGATGACAGTGTCTTTTGCTTTACAGAAGCTTTTAAGTTTCATGAGGTCCCATTTATTTACTGTTAATCTTAGAGCCTGTGCTGTTGGTGTTCTATTCATGAGGTAATCTCCTGTGCCAATTATTCTAGGGTCTTTCCTACTTTTTCTTCTAACCAGTTTAGTGTGTCTGGTGTTATGTTGAGGTCTTTGATCCACTTGGAGTTTAGAATTGTGCAGGGTGATAAATATGGATTTATTTTCATTTTTCTGCATATAGGAATCCAGTTGGACCAGCACCATTTGTTGAAGATGCTGTCTTTTTTCCATTGAATGGTTTTGGCTTCTTTGTCAAAAATCAAGTTTCCATAGGTGTGTGGGTTTATTTTTGGATCTTCTATTCGGTTCCTATTCTATTCTGTTTCTATGCCAATACCATGCAGTTTTTATTACTATTGCTTTGTAGTACAGCTTCAGGTCAGGGATGGAGATACCTCCAGATGATCTGTTGTTGCACAGGATCGTTTTGGAAATTCTGGGTTTTTTGTTTCTCTATATGAAGTTGAGAATTTTTCTTTCAAGGTCTGTGAAGAATTGTGAAGGTATTTTGATGGGGATTGCATTGAA
>CM053759.1:47393096-47438486 GCA_028658305.1 Pachyuromys duprasi
TCTTTCACTTGCTTGGTTAGAGTCACCCTAAGGTACTTTATGTTATTAGTGGCTATTGTGAAGGGTGTTGTTTCCCTAATTTCTTTCTGGCCCTTTTGTCTTTGATAGACAGGAGGGCTTCTGAGGTTTTTTGAGTTGATTTTGTATCCAGCCACTTTGCTGAAGGTGTTTATCAGATGAAGGAGTTCTCTGGTTGAACTTTTGGGATCACTCATGTATATTATCATATCGTCTGCAAATAGTGATACTTTGACTTATTGCTTTCCAATTTGTATCCCTTTGATCTCCTTTATTTGTCTTATTGCTCTAGCTAGAACTTCAAGTACTATGTTGAAGAGATATGGAGACAATAGGCATGCTTGCCTTGTCCCTGATTTCAGTGGGATTGATTTTAGTTTCTCTCCATTGAGTTTGCTGTATACTGTCTTTACAATATTTAGGTATGTGCCTTGAATCCTTGATCTCTCCAAGACTTTAAACATGAATGGGTGTTGGATTTTGTTGAATGCTTTCTCGGCATCTACGGAGATGATCATGTGGTTTTTCTCCTTCAGTTTGTTTATATGATGGATCACATTGATGGATTTGCGTATATTGAACCACCCTTGCATGCCTGGGATTAAGCCTACTTGGTCATGGTGGATGATATCTTTTATGTGTTCTTGGATTCGGTTTGCGAGTATTTTATTGAGTATTTTTGCATCAATGTTCATAAGAGAAATAGGTCTGAAGTTCCATTTTTTAAGATGGATCTTTGTGTGGTTTAGGTATCAAGGTGACTGTGGCTTCATAGAATGAGTTCCGTAATTTTCCTTCTATTTCTATTTTGTGGAACACTTAGAGAGAATTGCTCTTAGGACTTCTTTGAAGTCTGGTAGAATTCTGCACTAAAACTGTCTGGCCCAGGGCTTTTTTTGGTGGGAAGGCTGTTGATGACTGCCTTGGTTGGCATCTGTGATCCCTCAAGACTGCATGAACTGTGCCCAGGCCCTTCTGGCTTTCATAGTTTCTGATGTGAAGTCTGGTGTGATTCTGATTGGTCTATGTTCATATGTTACTTGACCCTTTTCCCTTGTTGCCTTTAATATTTTTTCTTTGTTTTGTAGGTTCAGTGTTTTGACTATGAAGTGACAAGAGGTATTTCTTTTTTGTCTAGTATATTTGGTGTTCTGTAGGGTTCCTTTATGTTTATGGATATTTCTTTCTTTAAGTTGGGAAAATGTTCTTCTATGATTTTCTTAAAAATATTTTCTGGTACTTGGAGCTTTGAGTCTTCTTTGACATCTATTCTTATCGTTCTTAGGTTTTGTCTGTTCATGCGGCCCTTGAATTCTTGGATGTTTTGTGTTTGGGAATTTTCTGATTTTATTTTTTCTTTGAGTGAGGAATCCATTTCAGCAAGTGTATCTTCAGCTCCCGAGATTCTCCCTTCCATCTCTTGTATTCTATTGGTGATGCTTACCTTTGTGGTTCTTGATCTTTTCTCTAGGTTCTCAAGTTCCAGGTTTTTCTTTGTTTGTGTTTTTTTTATAGATTCTAATTCTGTTTTCATGCTTTGCACCATTTCCTTCATCTGATTGAATGTGACTCCTATTTCTTTGTTTGTTTCCTCTCTATATGTCTCTAATTGTTCCTCTACATGGGCAATTATATTCTTCTGTATTTCTTTGAGAGCTCTGTTCATTTCCTCTTTTTGTTCCTCTAGTAGCTGCATAATCTTAGCTTTACATTCATTTTCCTGTGTTTCGGCTCAATTAAAATATCCTTTGATTTTGGGGTTTGCTGGTGGGACTATGGTGTCCTAATTTTTTTGGGTGAGTGATTATGTTGACCTTTGGCCATTGCTTATATATAATCTTCACTGTTTGTTCCCTGAGTCTGAACTTCACCCTGGAACTGTTTTACTCTGATGTCTGGAGAATTCTTCTGGAACATATGGAAGGTCCAGTAGTTTGAGAATGTGTGTTGTTGCTTCAGTTGTACCTGAATAGGAAAAGCTGCTGGCACAGAATCATTGTTGAGGCAGGAGTGTGTGTATGTGTGTGTGTGCGCATGCTCACGCATGTGGAAGTGTGTCTTGAAGGGGAGTGCTAGAGAGTGTAGATGCTTGGGATATAGGGTTTGGGAGTAAGTGCAGGAGGAGATGAGGGTGCTAGCGTGGTTATCAAGTGCAGGTTGTGGATGCAAAGTGTCTGCTCAGGTTTCCTGAATACCCCGTGGTCTACAGTCTGTGGTGGGCTCAGCAGACTGGACTCTGAGGTCTGTGGCTGATGCTGCAGGTGGGACATGTACTCTGTTGTGGTTCTGTGATCTGGGACCTGTGTACTGTGCTAGAAGCTGTGAGCCCAGTAGGCTGCACTCTGCTCCCCTCCCTGAGTTGGGAAGCGCTATCTGCTTCCTCATCTGCCTCCCCCTCAGGCAAGGCTGTGGGGGAATTGCCAAAGGTTTGAATGTTCTCAGACTCAAATCTCAAGTGGGGGAATCTGTGCTTGGAGCATTCAGCACTGTGCTCCTTGCTAGTTACTGTGTGCACTGTGGGCTACCTCCTCTGCTTTCCTGCTGCCTGCGGTATCTCCCCGCCCCCCTCCCAGCCCCACCCCCACCCCCACCCTCACCCCCCACCCCACCCTGCTTCCTCTGCTGCAGGCTTGGCTACCTCAGCTGCTGCTTCCACCTGTTACCAGGAAGTGCCCAGGAATTGATTCCCCAGGAGAAGTCCATGGAGATGTCCGTGGTTGACCTGTGTCCTATTGGACTCAGATCAGGATTTGTCCCTTTCTCCCCAGTCTCCTTGTACCATTGTTTTGGGTTCCACAGCCCCTCAACTCACCAATTTGGAGTTTCAGCTCCTCTGAATAAGGTGTGCGCTGGTCGTCACCATCTTGGATCCCCCGAAAAAAATCTCAAAGCCAACAAATGAACTTCACAAGTTTACTCTTACAATGTTTAGTTGATTTACTAGAAAGGAACTATTAAGATATTCTATGGATGAAAATTATTTGGCCAATAACTGCTTTAATGAGTTTCATTCACTTTAATTTTTTTAAACTACTACATGAGAAAAATTGGCAAGTGTGGTTTTCTTTATTAACTAATTTTATACTTTGGCAATTTTATACATGTATATAATATACTCTGATTGCCCTCATCCTTCTCACCTGTTTCTTCCTGTCCTTGTCTATCTATGAGAACATGAGTTTGTATCTATCCTTTGGTACTTAATGGGCTCAATAGTGGGTACACAATAAAAGACAAGGACTGCTCTCCCAGAAGCCATCAACAGCCAATACTTCAGACAGGATGTGCAAAGTCCACAGACACTTTTGTGCTGCTCTTGGGAAGACTCTTCTTTTATTATTTTCACACACTGCTATATGGCAACTCAGGGACTATCCTCAGCTGTTTATTAAAGATGGCAGTGAGGTCATGTTTGCATCTGTAAGACTAAAATATATTTTTGAATATGTTAAAGGTCTTGATCATCTATAAGATGACTGAACAATTAATTTGCATTTGTTAGCCAGTAAATATTAGGACTTTAGATTTCATCCCTGTTAAGCTAGAGCCTTAAAAGTCATCCACTAAAGTAAGAGCATGGTAGTTTGCTGTATGATTAAGTATATAAAAGGTTCACAGCTTAGAAAAGTCTAAGTCTATACTATAGATTAATAATATTATCATTTTTAGAAAACAAGACCAAGCATATTAAAATATGCTTTTTGATAGTGAAGATATAGCACAATGATCATTATTTTAACATAAGTAAATGCTTCTAAAATTAATAGATCTTAATTTAGAGTATTGGTAGAAGCTTGTATGTAGTAACACCTGAGTTATGAGTTTTAAAACCAACATATAGTACAACAGTATAAAGCAATTTTAAAATTACATTGAATTTATTATGTCAAACTTATTAGCCAGAAATCATAGTGGTGAATCTGGATCATAGGCAGCTCATAGCATGAAAAACAGCATTTATTAATTTAAGAATTGATAAAGACAGAGGCAGTTAGACATATATTTTAAATTAGCTTAATTTGAATAAGTCTTTATAACCTGGAATGTTTAACATTATATAAAAATTAGTTTGAACGAGGGTTGATTCATATATATTGTAAAATATAACTTTGAATTTTTATAAAAATCCGTACCAATTTAAAAGGAGACTTGTTGCTGTCCTAGTCTAAAAGGAGATAAAATGAACAGAGAATTAATTATGACTAAAACTATTGATACCACGTGGTCACCTTAAGGTTTACAGTTTAATATCAATATTTTTTGATAGTATAAAAAGAAACCAGGGAGAACTTTTTATGTAGTGGGATAGCAGGCAGAGAGAGACAGATAGGACTCTGAGAAAAGAGAAATAGGAGATTGCTTTTTACTTCACAGATCGCTCTTAGTGTTACTGGATATTAATGG
The DNA here is from genome assembly GCA_028658305.1 of Pachyuromys duprasi. NCBI lineage: Eukaryota > Metazoa > Chordata > Mammalia > Rodentia > Muridae > Pachyuromys > Pachyuromys duprasi. The sequence continues at coordinate 47,397,519 of CM053759.1, forward strand.
ACATTTCAGTAGGGCAAATATAGGTGCAGAAGCCAGAGGTTTCCCTAAGAGGAGAGAGTATGAGGAAGCTGTTCCTGCAAATGAGAGAGGGGAACTGGAATGGACCATGTGTCTAGTGGTTCCTCAACCAAATAGCAAGGCAGGTAATGGGCTTAGCCTAGCTAAACCCAAGAACCTCGGTGCCTGGTACCAGGGCTTTATCAGCAGTAAGGCTGAGTTCTTGTGGAGGGAATCTCATCCATGGGAAAGGATAGGGCAGACAGGCAGCTTTAGAATGGTGGTAGAAAGGGGCCTTTTAGGGCCTATAAGAGGCTGCAGTTTTGTAGCTCTGAAAACAGTGGGACAGAAAGCAGCTGGCAGCAGGGGAAACCACAGTGTGTTTTTGTTTATTTGTTTTTATTAACCAAGATGGTTGCCAATCATTTGACTGCCCTTGATTGCCCTAAGTTAAGATGGTAGTGACACCATATGTTTGCCCTTAGTGGAGATGGCAGTGAAGACCTGGCTCTAACCTTATGATCCCAAAATCAACATGGCAGCTAGTCCTGTGCAGCCAAAGCAGTATGGCAGATTTGGGGACAAAGGCAGAGAACTCCGAGTGCAGGAAATATTAGGAAAGAAGGGGGAGATAGACCTGGAGGGGACAGGAGCTCCACAAGGAGAGCAATAGAACAAAAATATCTGGACACAGGGGTCTTTTTTGAGACTGATACTCCAACCAAGGACCATGCAGGGAGATAACCTAAAACCTCTGCATAGATGTAGCACATGGCAGCTCAGTCTCCAAGTGGGTTTCTTAGTAAGGGGAACAGGGGCTGTCTCTGAAATGAACTCAGTGGCTGGCTCTTTGATCATCTCACCCTGAGGGGGAACAGCCTTACCAGGCCACAGAGGAAGACAATGCAGCCAGTCCTGATGAGACCCTGAGAGGCTAGCATCAGATGGAAGGGGAGGAGGACCTCCCCTATCAGTGGACTGCAGGAGGGCCATGGGAGGAGATGAGGGATGGAGGGCAGGATTGGGAGGGGATGAGAGAGGGGCTACATCTGGGATTCAAAGTGAATAAATTGTAATAAATAAAAAATAAATTATAAAAAATTTATAAAGGTAGAGAACTTGAGGTTGAGACTTTATAGCCAGAAGAAGTTGGGTGGGAGAACAGGGAGAACAGAGAGAAGGTTTGGAGGGGAGGAGAGAGAATGCTTGAACATAAGATACCCCTTCTGGTTACCAGGTCATTGACAGTAATTAAAAAGAACCTGTAAAATATTGGGATTTAATGTGTCATTAATTGGCTGATTTGAACCATTATTTCAGGAATATGTAGGCCAGAATTTATTTTTTTTCAGCATGTACCATGAATAAGTGATTTCTCATCTGGCAGACAGTACATTTAAATAAGATATTTATAAAACTAGAAGAAGTGTAAGGGTACAAAGATGGCTTAAAATTAAAACCTTGTTGCTCTACCATAAGAACAAGTCCTGATCAGTCTTATTCAGCAAACTATGAACTCCAGTAAGTCCAGCTCCAAGTGATCTGATTCCCAGTTCTGATATCTTCAGGCAATGCCAACACACAATTGTATACAAGCATAAGGAAATACATTAATAAAAATAAAATTGAAATACTAACATGAAAACAAAGTTTTATACTCTAGTCATGTCAAAGTGGTACTTTCCTTTGCTAGAAAATAATTGTTTTGCCTTTACATATTTTATTTAAATGATCCTATATTAAATAATTTAAACATATCACCCCATATTTTAGGTTGTCAATGAGAAATAGAAAACAACTTTTATAAAACAGTAAGCAAGGTCTTTGGAAATGGCTCAGAAGGAAAAGCTACTTCCTACAAGGCCTGAGCACCTGAGTTTGTTACCTGGAAATGACATAATAGAAGGACAGAACTGATGGGTAAAATTGACCTTTGACCACTACTTGTCTGCTATAGAACACATATTAATTAATTAATTACAATAATAGACATTAATGCTCCTTCATGTTTATGCTGTTCAATTTTTTTCCACTATTGTGAGAAAATCCACAATATAAAGAATTTAAAGAGAAATGTCTACTTTGGCCAAATTTTCAGTGCCTTCATTTGATTGTCAAAGACAGTTGATTCCAGGCTTTGTCAAGGCAGAATGCTCAGTGACAGGTTCAGGTGGAAGAAACTGCTAACCGGTGTTTAAGAGGGCTTCCTTGGGTGAAGAGTGGTTTCCTATGGGAAGTTTCTCTTTAAAAAAATTAGGTTGGTGTCTTCATTATCTTCATGGATATAAATATGATTATTTCAACCACACTGGCACTAAACATTGCATCAATAGGGACATGGAAGAATATTTCTCCTTGGATAAAGGTCAGTGATAAGCCAGCATGTGAATTCCAGGAACTTTGTAACAATCATTTAAAACAACAAAAAATTAATTTCTTATTAGAGGATAAGTTTCCAGAGTAATTCTTTACTGAAAAATAAAGTAAAAATATTCAGAGAAGTACATTCCAATAGTGGTTACTATTTTACGGCTTAATTACATTACAAGTTCATCCCCCCACACTTCATCCCTTCACCTTCCATTCCAGTTTATGGTTCTCAGTTTTACTCCAGAGTAATTTCCTACATCACTGAAGTGACTTGAACATGGTACTTATGAACATATAAAAGGTAAATACATAAATGTGGATTACAAATGCTCCCTTTCCTAGCACACAAGGCTTTAACCTTTCAATATTGTGTGAGTGAACATCAAAACGTCTGAGCAGAGATGCTTACTGAGAACTCACATAGGCCAAATCATTTACTCAAAGGCATAAAATATTCTCTTTTCAGGAAATAAATTTTGATCTTAAAATGCCTATTTCAGGTACAAAGCCTTTGTTCTAGATGATTCAATGATAGGCTTTTGGTAGACTGAATAATTAAATATGATAACAAAGTATGCATTAGTTTGTGAGTCTCCTAATTTATCTGCTTCTTATAGAATCTGACAATAGGAAGGATGAGAAGAGAAAGGGTCTAACCAATACTCTCTAAGAATACTGACTCCTTTACTTGATTAGTTGAGATTTAAAAGAAGGCAAAACTTCTTTAGAGCTAGCACATTAAAATACAATGTTATGATTACTAATATTCTTGACATTACTGACAAATGCACAGATAGGCAGAGTTGGCTGGTCTGAGCTGGACTTCTAGCCATCAGAAGAGGGAGGCTATGCAGCGTCCTTTGCTTCTAAATGTCAGTGAGAAGCAAAAGTTCTACATGGTGTTACTATTATTGATTTGACTTCTTGAAGAAAACGAGACTCCGCAAAACCTTAACAATAGGAATATGGCCTTTCTGACTCTGCTGCCTGCCTTTGGATCTCTTTCCCTAGCTAAGCAGCCTTGTCCAGCTGCAGTGGGAAAAGATGTGCTTAGCCCCGATGCAACTTGATCTGGCAGGGTGGGTTGATGCCCATGAGATGTCCTCTTCTCTGAGAAGAAGAAGAGAGGAGAACAGGGGGAAAAGGATGTAAAGGAAGGTGGGGGGCTGCAATCAAGGTGTAAAATGATTAAATAAATGAATACATGGAAAAGAATAAATTATTAGTTAAGCAATATAACTGTGTAGATACTGTCACCTTTTTGAGTTTGATAAATTCTGAAGTTACTCTTATAGAAAGTACAGGATAGTCTTCATACAGTACACAGAGCAATCTCAAAAACTTAATAAAACCTAAAATGTAACAAGAAAAATGTGTTTTTAAAATCAAAACATTTTTATTTTGCATTTTGTATTAAAATACAGTCAAATAATTTTCTTCTCTTATTCACATACCTTCTTCTTGGTCCTTACACAACTTATGTCCTCTTTTCCTTTAGTTATAGAGTTCCCTAGATCAAGCTGTGCTGAACACAAGACTAACCGAAAGGGTTTGACCCCAAGGAGAGTTTGCTATCATTTGTGGCATTGAACCTAAAATCAGAAAGTGATATTGGTGCCACTATCACACCAGTGGGCTTGTCTTCCCAGGCCAGTGGTCACTGCTGCTTACAGGATTTAGAGCTGAGTAGGACTGATGATAAATTGTCTTCTCTTTCAATGCACATAGCACCTGCTAGTAGCTAATATTGCAGCTAGATAGGAGAGATGAAGAAGTGTCCAGGTGATGGCCAGCTTGATTAGTTAATTTTCTGTGATTCAAGTAGTTGATGTCTTCAGCAAATGGGTGGTACAATCCGGGTTCTAATGAAAAGTAATGTGTCTCTGTTTACCAGTGATTATAAAGGTGATGTGGTGTTTCTTTTTTATGGTTTTATTTTATTTTTATTGTAAAAAAGTGATTTTTACAAAATAAGTGACCACTAATAATGTTGGTATTTCTAATACTTTTTCCTGAGTGCATTTTACATTTTGTATGATTGTACATATCCATCTATTACTGTTGTCATTGTTTTGTTTTATTTAGTTTGGTTTTGACATGGAATTCCTCTATGTAGCCAAGGATGACCTTGAACTCTCCTAGGCTCAGGTGATCTTCTGGTTTCAGCTAAAATTATTTTGGAAAAAAATGGTATTCAACAGTCTTTGAATTTCATGTAAAATGGTTCTCAAAAACATCATGAAAGATGGTTTGGAGTATAAGAAAATATGAAGGTGTGTGAACTTTTCTGTGTGGGCATTATGAATCTGCTTATATAAAAGGTTTTATTTATAATACTTTTATGTTGTTCTGGGAAAGCCATGTAATTTATTGTAGACATATTTTTATCTTTAAGACACTGTAGATGATATGTTCCTATTGCTATAGTTATTACATTAATAACCTCTTGCTTAGTGCTGGGTACAAAATAGGAAATGGATGCTATCAATAGTTATCACATGACTATTATAAAAAATAAAAGGCAGTTTAATTTTTCAAAACTCATACATGAATTATTAAACTAATGTACATTGAGTAAAATAATCATGCATTAATATCTGTGGTCATGGGACTAATTTGAAAAGACATAAATGTTATGTATGTGTCAATCATGTTTGTATACAAAGAATGTATTAATTACTTAAGTCTGAGAATGTACATGCCATACAATGTAATAAAACACCATATTATTATGACTGACCACTGAGTTAATGCAAGTTCCATGTAATTTATCATTTTGAAGGCAATTTTAAAATCTGAGTAGAATGATTATATAGGCTGGTTTCAATTTTTCTTCTGCTTCTCTGATATATCAGTGTCTATACAGCCAGGAATAATTATTTGCTATTCTGTGGAAAATATAAATTCACCTGCAATTTGAACTTTTACTTATGTGGTACCTTGGTCAAGAATTATTGTGCTATAGAGAACAAAATGCATAAGTTCATCTGCTTTTGTCCCCATCTGTTAGTCTATGTTAATGGTTCTCAACCTGTAGATCATGACCCCTTAGGTGTTGAGTGACCCTTTTACATGGGTCACATATCAGGTATCCTGCATGTTAGATATTTAAATTACAATTCATAACAGTAGGAAAATTAGTTATGACAAAACAATGAAAATAATTCTATGTTTGGGGGTTGCAACAACATGAAAAACTGTAAAAGGGTCACAACAGCAGGAAGGTTGAGAATGATTGGTTTGTACAATACAAGAAAAGACTCTAGGTCATATACATCGTATCTATAGAAAGAATGCCTGCCTCTTAGGAAAATTTCTTCTTTTTTCTTTTATTATTATTATTATCATCATCATCATTTATTACAATTTATTCAATTTGTATCCCAGCTGTGGCCCCCCTCCCTTGACTTCTCCCAATTCCACCCTACCTCCTTCTTCTCCCCCTCCCCTAGTCTACTGATAGGGAAGGTCCACCTCCCCTTCTATCTGACCCTAACCTTCTATCTGACCCAAGCCTATCAGATCTCATCAGGACTAGTTGCATTGTCTTCCTCTGTGGCCTGGCAAGACTGTAACCCCCAGGGGTGAGGTGCAAGAGGAGGTGAACAGAGAGCCTGCCACTGAGTTCATGCCAGAGACAGCCCCTGCTCCCCTTACTAGGCCACCCACTTGGAGACTGAGTCTATGGGCTACATCTGAGCAGAGGTTGTAGGTCCTCTCCATGCATGGTCCTTGGTTGGGTTATCATTTTCAGGGCCCCCAGGGAAGCTAAATAGCAAGGAAGACCCTAAGGAAGATGCTCAGTCTTTATTCAGATGGGTAAAGGCAATAGACATCAGAAGCAGGAGAAGACAGGGAACAGGACAGAAGCCTACCACAGAGGGTCTCTGAAAGACTCTACTGAGTGTGGTATGGAAGCAGAGACTGAGTCTTATAGCCAAACTTTGGGCAGAATGTATAGAATTTAATGAAAGAAAGGGGAGATAGAAAGACCTGGAGAGGACAGGAGCTCCAAAAGATGACCAACAGAGAATTTCTTCTTATCTTGAAAACCTTTCCAGATTCATTCTGACTTTACTGGCCTTAGTGAATCCTTTTGTTTCAACTCCTTTGAAGCAAAGTGAGAAACTGAACTCTGCACTTCATCCTTTGACCTTCAAAACATCCAGCATTTTGGCTGGTATAATATTAACATCAATAGAGATAGTTTAAAAGCAGATATAGAAAAATGAAAACCCCCAGGTTTGCACACACACTTCACATTTCACACTCTTTATTATAGACTCTTATTTTATGCTAACATGTTCGCTCAGGGCACACAATGTCAATGTCTGGAATCTGTTCTGTAATAAGCCATGATCTTTTAAAGTAATTGATAAAAATTTTCCAAAATGCTAATACAAAATAATCTAATGGAGATATACATTGCAAGAAACTGTAATACAATATTTTGAATTTATAAGAAACTCTAGAATTCAAACAGTAAAATGTACATTTATGGATTTGAACATAAAGCCATCAATGTTCACAGATTTTGGTAGCCTTTTTGTTCTATTGAAAGAAAATAGATGGCTAAGAGTGACTAATGAGTTATTCAGAAGGAAAAAGAAACTAATATTAGTGATAATAAAAATTTAGCTAGTGAAAGGAAGAAAGCAAATTGGAAATTTAAATTACTGCAAAACCACAAAACTGCTTGAAGTTCAAAGCAGAAAATAAGGAAAAAAACACAAATTGTGATGTTTCCCGGTTTTATAAGGGTAAAAATTAAACATATATAGAACTTAAATGTCAAGGCGCACCAGTATGGCTAAAAACAGATTCATTTCTATTCCTGTGCATCACGCATTTGCAAACAGATTTCCTATCCAACTTTCAGGTTCAAAATCCAAAGTAAAAATCCAGCACATCACTCTCTCTCTCTCTCTCTCTCTCTCTCTCTCTCTCTCTCTCTCTCTCTCTGTCTCTCTCTCTCTTCCTTTCTCTATCTGTGTCCAACCTGTATTCACTATCAACACGTCCCAATTTATTGCCATCATCTTCTGTTTGTGAAGATATTAGTGAAAGCTTGTCATCTCTGTCCTTGGGGCTTTCTAAAGTAATTTATATCACATTCGCTTCCTAAGTGTGATGTGCATGTTTGTCTTGTTCTTTCACTCTTACTTTTTCATGCAGTTCAGGAGTTCACTTCAGTGGAGGAGCTGTGCTGTTTTGTGAGTATATCATCCATTATTTCAGCTCTGTTTTTACCTCTAAACTTGTGAAACTGATGACAAAATGAGAAACTAGGCAGTACTTCATAAAGCATTGTTTATGGGAAACAGGATATTCCCTAGGAGACATTTTTTATTTCTCATACAAAAATACCTTCTGCTTAATGAAAATGAGTATCTTAATAATACTAAATTGTAGTGAACCCTAGCTCTTCTTAATTCAATAAAGTCTTAAGTTATGCTATCCTCAATTAATTTCTTACTCTACAATATTTATTCATATCATCTGTAGAAAACTTTCTTAGAATTTAGAACATTATACCAGCCACTGTTTTATAATTTAAGTATTTTAGATAGTTATTTACTGTTTATTCTCTGACAGTCTTATGCTTGGATATAGTGTCATTTAGTTGCTTTTGCCCTCTTGTCCAATTGAGTATTAAATTGGAGTTAGGGAGCAGAATACTCATATAAAATTTACTTTTATCTTAAAATTAACTTGTATCTAAGATGGAATTTTATTTTTGGCCATGCTTTCTATCTTGGGGATTTTCTTTTGTTTGTTTGTGTTTTATTAACAATGACTATTATAGCTTTGAGATCAGTAAAAAAAAAAAAACACAAAATGGAGTGGATTAGATAATGTTCATTTGTATAAGACTATATGCTCACCGTGTGAATAACTTAATTAATCTGGCATAAATTAGCATGATGCAGCATGAAAACATATTAATCAGCAATACTATTTTAAAATTAAAGAAGCACACAGGACAATGAACACAAATATAGCTGAATATTACAGAAATGCCCAGCTAAAAATTACAGAAATACCCAGGATGAATCTTTCAAATCAAGTTTTGAAGTATTAAACAATTCTCATAAGCTAAAAAATTTCTTCCTGAAATTATTTATTTCTAAATAAGTAACACAATGAGCAATTTCATTGCTCACAACATCTTGGAAAAGAATGGTGCTTTCACTTCATGTTTTCAAATTTCAAATTGTAATATGTGATGATTTAGTATAGTAATTAACAGGGTTTTAAAATAAAAAACACTTACAGGACTAGGATTACACTACATAATTGTTATATGTTTTATGCATTCAACTTTAAATTCTGTTTAATATAACTTAGATTCAATAATGCATGGTTTACCATGCATCAATTTAATTAAGTCAGCAATATTAATTAGCTACTTTCTATTTGTGTTCACAACCCCTACATGAGAATTAGAGTCTTTGTATTGATTATTTTAAATTTTAGTTTCTTCTTTCCTTTTATTTGAAATGTTTCATAAAGTTTTGAAAGATGTAATAAAAGAATAAAATGTAAACTTCCAAAATCTTATTCTCATATATAGACTTTTTCATGCTATACGCTTTATGTGCTTTCCATGTTTACTATATGTAATACTTTAAATATATTGTGGGAACAAAACTGTGAGGAATTAATTGTGTGTAATGCATTAGAATTAGTAGAGGTAGCTCAGCAGTTCAAAGAACTTGTTACTCTTACAGAGGACCCAGATATAGCTCCAAGAACACACAGGGTAACTCACAAACTTGTGAATCCAGTCCAGGGGCTTTGATGACCTGTTTTCAAGTTAAGAACACAAATGCAAAGAACAGCATTGTGTACTAAGTACAGAAAAGCATGCAGAAGTGTTTTTGAACAAAGTTGAGAAGACAACAGAAAACAGTTATCTTGCTTTGTAGAGAAGAGCACAGAAAACTGTTTTCAAGGTAAGAACCCAAATGCAAAGAACAGCGATGTGAACTAAGTACAGACAAACATGTAGAAGTGTTTCTGAACAAAGTTGAGAAGAAAACAGAAAGATGGTACCATGCTTTGTAGAGAAGAACAGACAAAAGTGTTTTCAAGGTAAGAAAACAAATGCAAAGAGCAGCGTCGTGAACTAAGTACAGACAAACACGTAGCAGTGTTTCTAAACTAAGTTGAGATGAAAACAGAAAAGGGGTATCTTGCTTTGTAGAGAAGAGCACATAAAAGTGTTTTCTTTTTTAATATTTTTTATTTTAATTTTTATTAATTACACATTATTTACTTTCTATCCCCTCATACACTTCTCCCTGCACCCCTCCCAATCCCACCACCTCCCTCCTCCACCCATGCCTCTCCCAAAGCCCACTGATAGGGGAGGTCTTCCTCTCCTTCCTTCTGATCCTAGTCTCTCAGCTCTCATCAGGAGTGGCTGCATTGTCTTCCACTGTGGCCTGATAAGGCTGCTCCCCTCTCAGGGTGAGGTGATCAAAGAGCAGGCCAATCAGTTCATGTCAGAGACAGTCCCTTTTCCCATTACTATGGAACCCACTTGGACGCTTAACTGTCATGGGCTACATCTGTGCAGGGGTTCTAGGTTATCTCCAAGCATGGTACTTGGTTGGAGTATCAGTCTCAGGAAAGATCCCTGTGCTCAGATTTTTTGTTTCTGTTACCCTCCTTGTGGAGCTCCTGTCCTCTCCCTGCCTTACTATTTCCCTCTTCTGTCATAAGATTCCCTGCACTCTGCCCAACAGTTGGCATGTGCTTTGATAGTCTTCAGGGCAGAGCCTTTCAGAGGCCCTCTGTGGCAGACTCCTAACTTGTTTCCTGTTTTCTTCTTTGTCTGATGTCCATCATCTTTGCTTTTTGAGATGGGGATTGAGCATTTTAGCCAGAGTCCTCCCTCTTGATTAGTTTCTTCAGGTGTACAGATTTTAGTAGTTTTATCCTATATTATATGTCTATGTGAATGAGTATATACTGTGTGTGCCTTTCTGCTTCTGGGATAGCTCACTCAGGATGATCTTTTCCAGTTCCCACCATTTACCTGCAAATTTCATGATATCCTTGTTTTTTATTGCTGAGTAATATTCCATTGTGTAGATGTACTACAATTTCTGTATCCATTCTTCAGTTGAGGGGCATCGGGGTTGTTTCCAGCTTCTGGCTATTACAAATAAAGCTGCTACAAACATGATTGAGCAAATGTCCTTATTGTGTACTTGAGCCTCTTTTGGATACATGCCTAGGTGTGGTATATGTGGATCTTGAGGAAGTGCTGTTCCTAGTTGTATGAGAAAGCACCAGGTTGACTTCCAGAGAGGTTGTACAAGTTTACATTCCATCCAGCACTGGTAAAAGGTTCCATTTTCTCTACAACTTGTCCCTTGAGTTTTTAAACGTAGCCGTTCTGATGGGTGAAAGGTGAAATCTCAGGGTCATTTTGATTTGCATTTTCTTGATGATTAAGGACATTGTACATTTCTTTAAGTGTTTCTCGGTAATTCGATATTCCTCTATTGAGAATCCTCTGTTTAACTCTGTACCCCATTTTAAATTGGATTACTTGTTTTGTTGGTGTTTAATTTCTTGAGTTCTTTAATATATTCTGGATATTAGCTCTCTGTCAGATGTAGGATTGGTGAAGATCTTTTCCCAGTCTGTAGGCTGTTGTTTTATTCTTTTGACAATGTCCTTTGCTTTACAGATTTTCAGTTTCATGTCCCATTTATTGATTGTTGATCTTAGAGAATGTGCTGTTGGTGTTTTGTTCAGGACATTCCTCTCCTCTGATAATGAGTCCAAGGCTTGTCCCTACTTTACCTTCTAACTGATTTAGTGTGTCTGATTTTATGTTGAGGTCTTTGATCCACTTGAACTTTAGTTTTGTGCAGGGTGATAAATAAATCCTCTGTAAAAAAGAAAGTAAAATATTTGTTCTTTTTTGTAAGCAATTAAATTTTCCCATACCAAAAGCATATAAGGATATTTGTCTTTATTCTCCTTGCAACATTACTCAATTCAGAAATTTGATATTGCTGTGAATTTGCTTTGTTCCACTCTATTAGCTAAAATTATACATCTAAGATTACACATGATCAGTTCAATTTCAGTAATATTGTAAATGTCATTTATACATTAACGGTTGTCGTGGTTCCTCTATTATAATTATTTCTGCTGGAGACATAGTTGTTATTATATTCTCTGTATACAAGAAATTATCACTGGTGTTCTGCATACAGTAAAAAGTCAATTCTAAAAAAACACAAAATGATTCATTATTGCTTGCTAATCCACATGTAAATAAAAATTAAAAATTTTATCCTAGTCTATGATGCTTACTGTCCACATGTGTGCTTGCATGTGTGTGCTCACACACACACACAGAGGCACACGCAATTGCATTAATTATATAATATAGTGATGTCATTCTAGAATAACGGAATCTTATCTGTTTGAATTTTCTATCCTGATTTTTAACCTATTATTTTGCATTAATTTGCACTTAAGGCATAAATTTTTAATCTTATATCTCCAACAGCATATTTTTCACTTTTTTTACTTTTCATATTCAACCATTATTTTTATAAAATAATAAATATCCCTTTTCATGAGAAGTTTATAATCTCTGTAAATATCACCGTATAAATATGTTTTCTAAGCAAACATACACAGGAAACAAGCTGGAGTAGCTATTCTAATATCTAATAAAAAAGACTTTCAACCAAAATTAATAAAAAATATGGGGAAGGGCACTTCATACTCATCAAAGGAAAAATTGACCAAGATGATTTCCCAATTCTGAATATATATGCCCCAAATGCCAGGCCTCCCATGTTTGTTAAAGAAACATTACTAAACCTTAAATCAAACACTGAACCCCACACGTTCATAGTAGGAGACTTCAACACACCTTTCTCATCAATTAATAGATCATTGAGATGGCAACTAAACAGAGAAATAATGAAATAAACCAATGTTTTGAGTGAATTGAACCTAACAGATATCTGCAGAACATTCCATCCAAACACAAAAGAATATACTTTCTTCTCAGCACCTCATGGAATTTTCTCCAAAATTGACCGCATACTCAGACACAAAGCAAGTCTCAACAAATGCAAGAAAATTGAAATAGCACCTTGTATTCTATCAGACCACCATGGATTAAAGCTAGACTTCAAAAACAACAGAAACAGTAGAATGCCTACAAATTCATGGAAACTGAACGATTCTTTACTTAGTGACTACTGGGCTAGGAAGGGAATAAAGAAAGAAATTAAAGACTTTCTATAATTTAATGAAAATGAAAGCGTAACATAGCCAAACTTACTGGACACAATGAAAACAGTGCTAAGAAGAAAGTTCAAAGTGCTAAGTGCCTTCATAAAGAAAGTGAAGAGAGCTCATATTAGCAACTTAACATTAGCTTTTGTCTGAAAGCTCTAGAAGAAAAGGAAGCAATCACATCCAAGAGTAGTCCTCAGGAGGAAATAAAAAAAATTCAGGACTAAAATCAACAACCTAGAAACAAAGAGAACAATAAAGAGTCAACAAACCAAGAACTGTGTTTTATGTTTGTTTGTTTTTTGTTTTTTGTTTTCAAGAAAACCAACAAGATAGACAAACCTTTAGCCAAACAACTAAACGACAGAGGGAGAGTATCCAAATTAATAAAATCAGAAATGAAAATGAAATCCAAAGAATAATTAGGTTGTACTTCAAAAAACTGTACACTACAAAATTGGAAAATCTAAATGAAATGGATGATTTTCTTGACAGAGACCACCTACCAAAGTTAAATCAAGATGAAATTCACAATTTTAATAAACCTATAATCACCATGGAAATAGAAGTAGTCAACAAAAGCCAGATGATTTTAGCACAAAATTCTACCAGACTTTTAAAGAAAACCTAACAACAATACTACTCAAACTTTTCCACAAAATAGAAATGGAAGGGACATTTTTAAGCTCATTCTATGAGGCCACAGTTACCCTGATACCTAAACCACACGAAGACTCAAGGAAGAAAAAGAATTTCATGAATTTTGATGCAAAAATACTCAATAAAATACTTGCAAACCAAATCCAAGAACACATCAAAAATATCATCCACCATTATCAAGTAAGGCTTAATTCTAGGAAGGCAAGGATGGTTCAACATATGAAAATCCATCAACATAATCCATCATATAAATAAACCGAAATATAAAACCACATGATAATCTCATTAGATGTTGCAAAGGCCTTTGATAAAATCCAACACCCCTTCATGTTTAAAGTCTTGGGGAGATCATGAATATACGGCACATACCTAAACACAATAAGGAATATATACAGCAAGCCAATAACCAACATCAAGTTCAATAGAGAAAAACTTAAAGCATCCTTGCTGAAATCAGAAGCAAGATAAGGTTGCCCACTCTTACCATATTTCTTCAATATTGTATTTGAAGTTCAAGCTAAAGCAATAAGACAAGTAAAGGAGATCAAGAAGATACAAGCTGGAACAGAAGTAGCCAAAGTGTTTATTACTTGCAGATGATATTATTATACACATAGGTGGCTCCCAGGATTCTGTCAGAGAATTCCTATGGCTGATATAAATGTCCGGATTCAAAATTAACTTAAAAAAAGTCAGTAGCTAGATGTCCCTCAATGGAGGAATGGATACAGAAAGTGTAGTACATTTACACAATGGAATACTACTCAGCAATTATAAACAAGGAAATCATGAAATTTGCCAGAAATGGTGGGAACTAGAAAAGATCATCCTGAGTGATGTAACCCAGAAGCAGAAAGACATATATGATATATACTCACTTAAAAGTGAATATTAGATATCCATATTAGTTTTATATTCATATAATATAAGGTAAACATACTAAAATATATAGCCCTAAAGAAGCTAAACAACAAGGAGGACTCTAAGGAAGACACTTATCCTCATTCGGGAAAACAGGATAGACATCGGAAGTAGGAGAAGACAAGGAACAGGACAGGAGCCAACCACAGAGGGCCTCTGAAAGACTCTACCCACCAGAGTATCGAAGGATATACTGACACTAATAACCAAACATTGGGCAGGGGGTGGAATCCTTATGGAAGAAGAGGGAGATAGAAAGTTCTGGAGGGGAAAGAACTTCACAAGGAGAACAACAGAGCCACAATACCTGAGCCCAGGAGAGCCAGCAGAGACCGACACTCCAACTAAGGACCATGCATGGAGAGGGGACCTAGAGTCCCTGTTCAAAGGAAGCCCTTTGGCTGCTCAGTTTCCAAGTGGGTTCCCCAGTAAGGAGTACAGGGGCTGTCTCTGCTATGAATTCAGTGGCTGTCTCTTTAATCACCTCCCCCTGTGGTCTTAATAGACCACAGAGGAAGATGATGCAGCCAGCCCTGATGAGACCTGATAGTCTCAGACAGATAGAGGAGGACCCACCTCCCCTATCAGTGAACTAAGGAAAGGGCATAGGGGAGGAGAGGAAAGGTGGGTGGGTCTGGCAGAAGATGAGGGAGGGAGCTACAGAGGGGATAAAATGTGAATAAATTATAAAATATAAATATATAAATTAAATTAAATTAAAAAAATAAGTCAGTAGCCCTTCCTTATACAAGTGATAAAAGGGCTGAGAAAAAAATAGGGAAACAACAGCCTTCATAATAGCAACAAATAATATGAAATATCTTGGTGTAACTCTAACCAAGCAAGTGAAAATCCAGTATGACAAGAACTTCAAATCTTTGAAGAAAGGAATCTTTGAGAAGATGGAATGATTAATAAGATTAACATAGTAAAAATGGCCATCCTAACAAAAGCCATCTACAGCTTCAATGCAGTTGCCATGGAAATTCCTACACAATTCTTTACAGACCTGGAAACATTAACATTAAGACCAAACATTAACTTCATATGGAAAAACAAAAGGTTCAGGATAGTACAAACAACTCTTTACAATAAAAGAACTTCCGGTGGTATCAACATCCCTGATCTGAAGCTCTACTGCAAAGCAATAGTAATAAAAACTGCATGCTATTGGCATAGAAACAGATAGGCTGGTTAATTGAACTGAATGGAAAACCCAGAAATAATCTCGTGTTCCTAGTGGTAATTGATTTTTGACAAGAAGCCAAACCATACAATGTAAAATAGAAAGCATCTTCAACAAATGGTGCTGGTCTAACTGGATGTCTGCATGTAGAAAATGCAAATAGACCAGTATTTATCACCCTGCACAAAATTCAAGTCCAAGTGGATCAAAGATTTTGACATATAACCAGAGATTCAAAATCTATTAGAAGACAGAATGGGGAAAAGTCTGGAATTCATTGGCATAGGAGACATCTGCCTGAACAGAACACCAACAACATGAGCTCTTACATAAACAATTAATATATGGAATCTCATGAAACTGAGAAGCTTCTGTAAGCCAATGGACACTGTCAATAGACCAAAATGGCAGCCTACAGATTAGGAAAAGATCTTCACAAACCATATATTAGACATAGAGCTAATATCTAAAATATTCAAAGAACTTAAGAAATTCAACATCAACAAATCAGATAATCCAATTAAAAATGGGATACTGAGAATTCACAACAAATGAATCTCAAATGGCTGAGAAGCACTTAAAGAAAGGTTCAATATCCTTAGCCGTCAGAGATGTACAAATGAAAAGGCTTCTAAGGTACCATTTTACAGCAGTCAGATTGCTTAAGATCAAAAACTCAAATGGCAACACATGATGGCCAGTATGTGGATAAAGTAGGACACTCCTCCATTGCTGGTGGTAGTGCAAACTTGTATAACCTCTCTGGAATTCAATCTGGTGCTTTCTCGGAAACTGGGAATAGTTCTACATCAAGGCCAAGCCATACCACTCGTGGGCATGTACCCAAAAGATGCTCCACCATACAACAATGACATCTGTTCTACTATGTTTATTCATGACAGCCAGGAACTAGAAACAACCTAGAAGTCCCTCAACCGAAGAATAGATGCAAAAATGTTGGTACATTTACACAACAGAATACTACTCAGGTATTAAAAGATGAAATCTACTAGCAAGTGGATAGAACTAGAAAAGATCATCCTAAGTGACATGCCCAGACACAGAAAGAAACAAATTGTATATACTCACTGATAAGTGGATATTAGACCTATAGTACAGGATAACCATAATGCAATCCACAGACCCAAAGAAGCTAAGTAACAAGGTAGGGCCCAAGGTAGGGTGTCAGAAATTCACTCAAAAGGGGAAATAGAATTGACAGCAGAAGTGGATGGAGAAAAGAAACTGGGCAGGAGATGCAATAGGGAGGGAAACAAGGGCTGGAATCAGATGTGGGGAGAACTGTGGTGGGTGGTGAGAGGGCTGGGAACAAGAAGGGAAACTGAGGGGAGACATCTCTTTGTCAAGCTGGAGGTCTGAGACAGGGTTAGCTTCTGTGAGGATATGAGTGTGATTCTATCTGAGACTCTTAACAGGGGATGAGGGTGGGGGACATGAGGACTAAGTGACTACCTCCTAGCCAGGTAGGGCCAGTGGAAAGAAAGGAACAAAAACCCAGAGACAAAATTTGTGGTTCACAATTACCATGCCTACAGAAGTACAGAGAACAAAGATTGAGGGAAAGTCCAACCAATAATTGGCCCAACCTGATACCCACCCCAAGGTAGAGAGCCAGCCCACTATCAATGATGCTCTGCTATGCTTACAGACAGGAGCCTAACTGGAATGTTGTCCAGGAGGCCCCAATTAGCAGCAGATTGGGACAGGTGCTGGGACTTTCAACCAAGCAAAGGGCAGAGCTCCAGGGATCCTGTTGGAGTTTTGGATAAAGATGGAAGGACCTGGAGGGGACAGGAGCCTCACAAGAAGACCAACAGACACAACTAAGCCGGTCCTATGGCCACTTCCAGAGACTGAGACATCAACTAAGGAGCATGCATAATCTGGACCTAGGCCTGTTGTGGGTGAATAATATTTACTATTGATAGATATTTTAGTTAATCAGAAGTTATTCCTAAACGAGCAGTATACCCAAATAACCACAAAGAGACTGAGGTTTATTTAAATAGCTTAGAGCAAAATTCTGGGCAATAGTTGCTCCATCCTAAACTTCCAAGCCTGCATAGTTACCTACCATTTAGATTTCACCCATTATAGTTGCTTTTAGTCATATTTTAGGCCCTGTCCATCTTTCCATGTGGTTCCAAGACCTCTCCTCTAGATTCTCCCTCTTACTCCTACCCTGCTTCCTTCTTCTTCCTCACACTCTGGACCAGGATGTCCCACCCTATCCTCTCCATTGCTCAGCACTGAGGATGGCTGTTTTAATTAACAATATGGAGAACGAATACTGTGGCATGTTTACACAAACTTGAGACAGGTGATGCTTACAGTAAGCATCACAATGCAATGTTCTGATAGAAACTAGATAGTGGGGGAGAGAAATCAGCATTTGAATGAACAAGGGTAAAGAGTATACATTCCAAAAGAACATTATACCCACATGGGCCCCTTGCACACATGTTGCTGATGGGCAGCTTGGTCTTCATATAGGGCGCCTGTGTGTGGGAGAGGGGTTGATTCTAACATGGACTCTATTGCCTGCTTTTGGATCACTTCCCCTTGGCAGAACTGCCTTGCCTGGCCTCAGGGGATGAAGATATGCTCAGTTCTGATGTGACTTGATGTTCTGGAGAAGGTTGGTACAGGGAGGGGGGACCCCCTCTTTATGGGAAAAGGGTGAAGGGAACAGAGAAGTGAGGACTGGGAGAGCTGGGAGGAGGGGATGAAGGGGGCACCCTTGGGGTGTAAAAAAATATATAAAAGACTGACTGGTCAGGGCCATAATCTGGACTCCAGAGCCAGACAATGCCATCAATCTGTTTGTAAGGCAGGTTGTTTTTGTTTGCTTGCTTATAAAAACCATAACCAGGTGACCTGGTATGCTGGTGTGGGAGCAGTAGGGAGCTACATCATTTTGACCATCATTTTTCTGCAACTGGACTATGTTGAATATAGCAGGTAGCCAATGCCCTTTAAGCTGATTGACTAAGATTTAGAGTACAGGAACTCTTGGAAGCATTCCAGCTTTCTGGGAATAAGGAACATAGCAGGATATTTCCATCTAACAGAACATGCATTTATCATGTATTGTTTTATTCCAAGCAGCAAGTATTGTAGTATTGAATTGTATCCAGGTGTCGGCCACCTAGGCCTGACAACTTGAACTTAATTTCATCTTATGATCAAAGTGAAGATTTGGAGATAAAATGGCTTCTGATATGCTAAAGGTGTTAACAGAGGAACCACAGTTATGCTAAGAGCTAAAGTAGGTCTCAACAGAAGGGTTGTAGAGTTTAAACGCAGGTTACAACAGTACAAGCTCTTTAAATGATACTGAGCCTCATGATGTGTGTGTACGTACTTTCTCTACTACAAATAAGAACTTACCTTTCTTGTTGCCACTTTTCTTTTTTTTTCTTTATCCATAAAGCTGCATGTGTAACTAACGTATCTGGACTTACAGACACCTCACCATGCCTGTTCAGTTCTACTCCTCACTTCTTCCTTCAAGAGTTTTTTGTGTGTATTAATAAATATTGTGTCATATTTCCTTCTAAATAATTTCTATAATTTCCTGATAATTCTACTTTGTCCACTGTCATCTTATTCTGTACTCAAGTCTGCCAAAATATAGCCCAGGAAAATTACTTTGCTTTAATTAGGGTTTCTATTAATGCAATGAAGCACCATGACTATAAAGCAAGTTCGGGATTAGAGGGTTAATTTTACTTAAGCTTCCACATCACAGCTTATCATCAAAGAAAAAAAAAGTTAATTTAGGAATCTAAGCCAGGCAGGAGTCTAGAGGCAAGAACTGATCCAGAAGCTAAGGAAGGGTAATGTTACTGCTTCAACCTGCTGTTTTGTAGACACTAAGACCACCCACCAAGGAATGGCATCTCTCACAATGGGCTGGGCCCTCTCCAACAACCAAAAATTTAAAAATTGCCTTACAAGCAGATCTTACAGAAGCTTTTTTTCAATTGAGGTCCTCTCTTTTCCAGTGACTCTAGCTTGTTTCAAGGTGGCTTAAAACTAGCCAGAATGTCTGTTTCCTATATTACATATTTTCTTATTTTTCCTTTTTTATTTTATTATTAGTTACATTATATTAACTCTGTATCCCAGCTGTATCCCACTCCCTCATTCCCTCCCAATCTCACCCTCCCTCCCTCATCTCCTCCCTGCCCCTTTCCAAGTCCACTGATAGGGGAGAACCTCCTCCCCTTTCATCTGACCCTGTTTTATCAGATATCTTTAAGACTGACTGAAAGTTCTCCTCTGTGGCTTAGCAGGGCTGATCCTCCCTTGGGGGATGGGGAGGCCAAAGAGACCATCATTGAGTTCGTGACCAAAATAGTCCCTGTTCCCCTTACTAGGTAGACCCACTTGGTTACTGAGCTACCATGGACTACATCTGAGCAGAGCAGAGATTCTAGGTTATATCCATACATGGTCCTTGGTTGGAGAAACAGCCTCATAAAAGACCCCTGTGCCCTGATATATTTGGTCCTTGTGGAGCTCCTATCCTCTCCAGGTCATATTAACTCCCCCTTATTTCATATGTTTCCCTGCACTCTGCCCAAGGTTTGGTTATGAGTCTTAGTATCTGCTTTGATAGAGTGCTCGGTAGAGTCTTTCCAAGGCCCTCTGTGGTAGGTTCCTGTCCTGTTACTTGTTTTCTCTTACATCTAATGCCCATCCCCTTTGTCTTTCTAAGTGAGATGTATAGATTTCATTGTTTATCATGTCTTATAAGTCTAAATAAGTGAGTATATACCATGTGTGTCTTTCTCCTTCTGGGATACTTCATTCAGAATGATCTTTTCTAGATCCCGCCATTTGACTGCAAATTTCATAATTTCCTCTTTTTTAATTGCTGAATAGTATTCCATTGTGTAAAAGTACCACAATTTCTGTATCTATTCCTCCACTGAGGGACATCTGGGTTGTCTCCAGGTTTTGGCTATTACAAACAAAGCTGCTACAAACATGGTTGAGCAAATGTCCTTGTTGTATACTTGTGCAACTTTTGGATATATGCCTAAGAGTGGTATAGCTGGGTCATGAGGAAGCGCTATTCCTAATTGTCTGAGAAAGCGCCAGATTGATTTCCAAAGTGGTTGTACAAGTTGACATTCCCACCAGAAGTGGAGGAGGGTTCCTCTTTCTCCACAACCTCTCCAGCATGTGTTGTCATTTGAGTTTTTTATTTTAGCAATTCTGATGGGTGTAAGGTGAAATCTCAGGGTCGTTGTGATTTGCATCTCTCTGATGGCTAAGGATGATGAGCATCTCTTTAGGTGTTTCTCTGCCATTTTATATTCCTCTACAGAGAATTCTCTGTTTAGCTCTGTACCCATTTTTTAATTGGGTTGCTTGATTTATTGGTTTTTAACTTCTTTGCTTCTTTATATGTTTTGGATATCAGCCCACTGTCAGATATAGGGTTGGTGAAGATCTTTTCCCAGTCTGTAGGCTGTCGTTTTGTTCGAAAAACAGTGTCTTTTGCTTTACAGAAGCTTTCCAGTTTCATGAGGTTCCATTTATTGATTGTTGCTCTTAGAGCCTGTGCTGTTGGTGAAGATACACTCGCAGAAATTGATTTATGTTCGTAGTCAGAAGATTTATCTTTTATAAAACTAAGCATATAACACTTCCTGGTTAAACATATTTTTGGCATTCACATCAAATTATCATTTCTCCCTTCAAATTCACTTGGAAGTTTAATCACTACTGCAATAGCATAGAGAGGTAGGGTGTTAAATCAGTGATTAAACATTAGTGCCCTTCCCTAGTGGATAGAATAGAATCAATGACGTCTGGCTTTAAATTTTCAGACCAACAAGTTTCTGTTTCTTGTCAATCCATATAGTTTGGTGTTTTATATTATGCAAACAAAATAAGGTTGTATCATAATTTTGTAAACCCATATCTCTTTTGAGCATACAAGGTCCATTACTACATGTCTGCTGAATGAGATAATAAGTGAGTTAAAAGATATTTATTAATTTTTTACAAGTAGCAGATGGATATAAAATTCAGATGGATATAAAATTGCAAGTTTGGAAGTGATTTCACCTTAAGTTTTATACTTCAAACATAAGTGCTAATTATAGGAGCTTAAAGTAGAGATGGAAAGGTTGAGGTGATGATTATTTAGCATTTCAATTACTTGGTATCAGTGAGGTAAAGTACTAAGAAATAGGAGAAAGAATGAGAGGGTGTGAGATTATGATTCTACTAAGATAAATGTTAAGAATGATAGCATAGCCAAAGATTTAAAAAAAAAAAGTAGTCTGAAACAGAAAATAAAGAAATGTGTTGTTTCGTTTGCAATGTGGTACAAGACAAACACTAAGTGTTGTTTCGTTTGCAATGTGGTACAAGACAAACACTAAGTTATACTGGAAAGAAAATTGTACATGAAACAATAGCAGTAAACACGTGCTTCATGTTCTATACCAAAATGCATTATGCTGCCATGGAGGAAGATTTTTTTCATGTATTAAAAATAAAAGCAGAACATGATAATCTTTTTGCTCCTGTGGTGCACTATACTATGGACTGTGTAGAAAAAAAAAAGTCATTAAAATTTATTTAACATGTGTTTCTGATTTTTCGGGATATGTAACTAGAGATACAGGAAATAAACAGACAACAAACTCATTTTCTCAAAGGTTCTCCTACGTTCTGGTGACAGGCGTCTATTTCTTCTTTCTGAGATTCTTTTTAGTTCTTGAATTTCTTCTGTGCAATCTCTGCAGACCCATAGTGCTTTACTGTTCTTCTTCATTGACATGAAACTGTACTGGCAAAATGAAACAGTATTTCATTGTTTAAGCTGAGGAATTATTGATTAACCATAGATTTATTATTATAACTTTACTCGTGTTTGTATCTGCTCAGTTTTAATTATATATGACATCTGTGGTCAATCTATATAAATTATTTAGAGTACAAAACTATTTTAATCATACTAATCCTAGTAACTGCTTAATATTGGCAGATAATGTAGCCCATAATACTTTATTCCTTATCTATAAAATTGAAGATGATAAAGATTAATAGCTTATAAAATTATAATAGGATTTTAGAAAGTACATATTAAAACTTTCAGAAATTACTTAAATGGCTGTTTTTTTCTTTTCTCACATAAAAAAATAGAAATTAGTAAAAAAAATGAATTGCATGGATAAGGCACATTTACTTCACCTGGCATTTTCTTTTATACAATCTTTGTGCAGTTAAAAATGTTCCATAAAATCCAAAGTGCTGTTGTAATAATTAAACTAATATTTTACCCTGAAAATCTCATGATCTCTAAAAGTAATGAGACTTAAAATTTTCATCCAATATCTAATGAGATAAGGTAAAATTAGAAACATCTTTTATCACCTGTTTCAGAACTTAAACCTGAAACTTAAAATTGCATGAAAGTCTTTTAATCCAAAATGTCCTGGCAAGATGGTAACATCAGTGTAGGAAAAAGCTGATGAAATTCCTCAGATCACTGGATCAACAACTCATTCTTAATCTACTCTGCATCATTTAAAGAATATTACAAAATAAGTCTTAATTCAAGTAGCTATTTTCTGCATCTACCATGTTGAAATTTTCAAGATAATGACACGTTTCAAAAACTAAAGATACAAAAAATTGATAAATTAACTCTTAAAGAGAAAATATGCACAAACTGAAACCTATGATGTCTACCTCCAGAATAAACTCTGCAACTATGAGAGGGTCATTAAACACCAAACATGAATTTCCTTTCTGAGTTACTATTCACAATAATCATACATAGATATTTGTAATATTTTGTTGTCTTAGTTGTTCAAATGGAATCAAATTACCTTTATCAATGTTCAATTACCCAAAAAAATATTCAAATTTCCCTTAACTTTCAAACTGAGTACTAACGTCAACTCTGTTGTGTAGAATTTAGTGACTAATTTTTATTACATTTTCTTGTTACAAAATCAGGGAACTGTTTTCTTTCTAAAGAGCAATAAAGGTTACCCCCTTTTAATTTCATCAATTTATTACATCCTATTAGCAGCCCCGTTTCTCCTCTTTTTTTTCAATTCCACCCTTTTGCTTCCCTTCTTCCCCTAGCCCCACCCTCACCCCTTGGGTACAAACCCATCCTGGCACATCAAGTCACAGCAGAGTCACAGTGCACCATTGCCTGCACTGGAATTGTTAGGGGGCCCACAAGATGAGCAAGCCACACATCTGCTATATATGTATATGGGGCCTAGATTCAGCCCTTGCGTATTCTTTGATTGGTGGTTCAGTCTCCCATGTGCTCAGGTTAGTTTACTCTGCAAGTCATCCAGTCCTGATCATGACCCCTCTGGTCCCTCAGTCCTTCCTCACACTCTTCCACGAAACTCCAGGAGCTTAGTCTATTGTTTGGCTGTGGGTCTCTGCTTTTGTTTCCACCAGCTGCTGGATGAAGGTCCTGACTGCAAGCATAATAAAGTATTTAGGTTGGCTTTCTATCACAGGGTGGGCCCTAAGTTGGACCAGTCGAAGATTTTCCATTGCCTCAATCACTGCTCCATCTTCATCCCTGCACTTTTTGTAGGCAAACACATTTTGGGTTGAGGGTTTTATGGATGGGTTGATACCCTCTTCCCTACATGTCCTACTTGGCTACAGGACATGGTGACTTCAAGCTTTTTATTACCCACAGCTGAGAATCTCAGCTAGGATCACCCCCACAGATGGGGAGCCTTCCTTTCCCCAGACATGTCCAGCCACCAGTTTCTGATTTTTTTCCAGGTCCTCCACACCCACTCCCACTCTTTCACTCCTTATCACCCTCCACTCCATTCTTTCCTCCATCTACTTCAGCTGTTTATTTTATTTCCCCTTCTGAATGAGATGAAAGTATCCTCCTTTGGGCCCTCAATATTATTTAACTTCTTTGGGTCTATGGATTGTATCATGGTTATCCTATTCTTTATGGCTAATATCCACTTATAAGTGAGTACATACTATGTGTGTCTTTCTGGTTCTGGGTTACCTCACTCAGGAGGTAGTTCCATTCATTTGCCTGCAAATTGCATGTCTTTGTTTTTAATAGCTGAGTAGTATTCCATTGCAATAAAGGGTTAAAAATGGTTAAACTTATAAGAACAGATACTACACTTGAGATCCACAAGAAAAGCAACAAAGCCAAGTAATGTTGGCCCAGGAAGGCTTTCAGAGACTAAAACCATGGGTCATACATAGACTAAACCTAGTCTTCTTACAAATATGTACGCGATGGCCAGCGTGGTCTGCATGGGAGTCCTGTAGTAAGGGGAGCAAGGGGTAGGGGGATTGTCTCTAACAAGGACTTTGTTTCATATTTTTCTATCACTTCTCCCTGATTGGACTGCCTTGTTAGGTCACTATGGAGGATTTGGCCAGTCCTAATGTGCTAGGGTGGGTTAGTAGGAGGGACTCCCCTTTTCTGAGGAAGAGAGGAGGGGAGATAGGAGGAAGAGGAGTTGGGGGTGAGAGCAGGAGGAGAGGAGGGAGGGGCTATGATTTTCATATAAAGTGAATAAGTAAAGAAATAAATGTTTAAAACCATTAAACTCTACATTTAGAAAGCAAGCAACTACCACACATTTAATGTGGCCAGGCTTGTCCCTTCACCAGAATCATCTCAGAATGGGTGCAATTCACCTTCAGTTCATAGTACTTGATTTTGAGTTCATTTTTCCTGTGCTGTCTATGAAGAGAAGTCTGCTGTAGTTGAAGCACCCTGCGATATTGAGTGAAAGGCACATGCCAGACACCAGACTTTTGCCTCCCAAACTGTGACTCATGTCACTGTACACTGAATTTCCAGTTGCATCCAGTTTTCTTGTTGGACTTAACATTGAAGGGGAAAGAAACTATTTAATTATAGTTTTATATGCCAACATCTGCTTAAAGAGAAATCCTGACCTTGATTATACACTTTCACAGCCCTCAGGGTTTTTCATACAGACACTGGACGATGTAGTAGAAATTCCAGAACCGATTTTTGGACAACTCCTAGAGACATACTAGAATGAGGCAGTAATTCTATTTAGAATTATGGTTGTTTTGAATCATTATTACAGTTCAGGGAAAACAGGCAAAACTCTGAGACAGCAGGTGGTGTCAGGCTAACATCCTTCTAAGTACTCACTAAATCTCCACTGGATATATATGCATTGTTTGAGCTGACAGGTAATACTCTAGGGAAATTAAGCCAATGGGGTAAAAATTTCACATCTAAAAACATTTTTAAGGAATTCTGACAATACACCTCTACAACTCACTACAGTCCTGTAACATAGAATAACATTATGCACATGAGGTTCTAAGCATGGGCTAAGCCAGGACCTTCTTCAGATTTAGAGAAACAGGTCTGAATTTCAACTTCTTTCACTGGAACAAATTAAGATGTTGACAAGCTATCAGGCATTGTATTGATTGATTCAGTAGGGAGGACTGTAGAATGCATGTGTTAAATTATCTCAAGTTTAGTGTTCTTAAGATAAAGGAGGGTAATGTAAAGCAAATGGTCAACAATGAATGGCATTGAAGAAAGAAACAAAACAGCTTGTCTTCATTGGTTTGTTTTAAAAACTGAATTATCATAATTCATGCTTCTTACAAAACTGGAATAATTTAGAATTTGTTTTATATCATTACTAAAGTATTATGATCATTGTCAGGGCCAAAGCTATGCTGGTATAGGCATATTCTAGTTACAGAAATCAGTCTACAAGAAACACTTTCCCTCTAAAGAACCCATTAAGGAAATGGTGCATTTCTACCAAATTCATAACCCCTTGCTTTAAATGTTCACACCCTGCCAAATAATGTATTCAAATTCTAACTCTCAGCCAGTGGTATTCTCAGGTGGGTCATTTCCAGAAATGATTTTTTATGAAGACACTACTCTTAGAAATAGTGTCTTCTAAGAGACTATAGAAATGCCTCCTTTTACCATGAAAGAGAAAGAAAAAAAAAGGCGTGTCTGAAGACTGAACCACTTAATAAACTGAATCTGCCAAGACAATAATATTATCTGTCTCAGCTAGAACTCAGTGTGTTTCTCTAAAATCTACTCAGTTTATGGTATTTTATTAGACCAATCTAGATACACTACAAAGCTTAACTCAGCAATTCTAGCCAGAATTAAGTATTTGACTCTAATGAATGGCCTTGATTGTCAACTTGAGTGCCTTAAAAAAAATCTGAGACTGGAAAGACATACCTGTGTGTCTGTGTTTTGGTGTTCCTGTTGGACCAGGCTTGTTGGCTTGTTAAGGCTGAAGTCTAATAATCTGGATAGCTCCTGAGTTTGTTATAAATATTTATAAATATTTAATTTATCTCCCTTTTCTTCTATAAGATCCCACGCAGACTGAGTCTGAAATGCTTCTCTTAGTCTAAGACATACCTTGATCTAAGCTAGGCCACTGAAAATAGTATGTGGCAAAACCATGGCAGAAATGCTCTTCAGATATTGTTCAAGTTATTTTTAATGTTTTTGTTTTTTAAATTTTTATTCATGTGCTTATATGTTTGCCTAGTGAGTGTCTGTCATACATGTGCAGGGTCTGTGCGGGACAGATGACAGTGGATCTCCTGGCGCTGGTGGTTGTCAGCTGCCTGATATGGGCACTAGGAGCCATATTTGGATGCTTCACAAGAACTGCAGAAAAGCTTTATGACTGAGCCATCAACCAGGACTCCATTTTTCAAAATTTTATCATTTCTTAAATGGAATCAAAGGCAAAAGCACCCCTTGTAAGATCTAATACCTAATACAACCAACTCACCAATTTCCCCAAATATATCTGTGCAATAAACCACAGTGAAAAGCTGATTCATCTGTGCTGAGTTAGGGAACAGCTTAACCTGTGAGATAAGATTTCCAAACTTAGTCCACATGAGAATAAAAATTACATTCAAACTAAAATAACTAAGTAAGGTCAGGGGAATAATATTTAATCCTCTTCATTTTCAATAATACCAAACTGTGTTTTTTCATTCTCTTTGGAGGGAACAACTCCTACCACACTACCCTCCCCCACCCTGACTCTTCTGTTCTGTTGAAGCTCCTTAGGAATGTTGAAAGCCTGAGCGTCTGGGGGATTCTGTGTAGTCTGGCAGGAAGATATTGCTTGTTGGATGTCTCAACTACAGTGAGACATAACTCCAATGTTCAACACACCCCTGGGATGAGATGTCTATTGCAAGCACAACCACAGGCTCACACAACACTATAATAAAAGCCTGCTAGTTCAGAGAGACAGAGAAAGCACCCAGCTGACCTTCCTCTCAGCTCACGTCCAGATGAGAAAAAAGCAAAAAGCTCACTAGCTCAGCTGCCAGCCCAGGAGGAAAAGGCTAAACAAACAAACAAACAAACAAACAAACAAAAAACCCTCAAGGCCAAAGTCTTGCCAACTCAAAGCCCAAAAGGCCCCAAAAGCCAGACAGCTAGGGGCTAAGCCAAAGAGCTAAAGCTCCTAATTCTACACACTGTCTTAAATAACTTTCGACTCAACAGTCCTCCTACTCTTTAATCCCTGTCAGCTGGTTTCTTGCTCTGCCTCTTGACCTAGGGTTAACTTTATTAAATCCTGTATACAGAAAGTTCATAGATTAAAGGTGTGTGCCAGGCGTTTCTGAACCATGCCTGTTTACAATAAACAGAACTTTCTTGGATTAAAAGTGCTTGTCAGGGCTCACCACACCAAATAAGAAACAAGGTTTTACAGTTAATAATTTTGGGGTTCACAATGGGATCAAACATCCTGCAACATTTTACCTTGAATGTTACATAAAAGCTAAAAATAAAATTATTACTTCTTCTTCAAAACTCATAAAACTGTCTTTCTCAGCATTATTCATTCAACACGTAAAGCTTGGTCAATGCCAAAGGGGGGTAAAAAGTATCATCAGACATCCAATGTTTTAGGTCCAAGTCATCTAAGAACATCCAGGACTAAGACAATGACATAAACCCATAAGAGAGACCTACAAGTCTGTCAGTGCTCATGAATTCAAGAGATTCAATAACCAACAGTTGTAAAATGAAGACTGACACCAGACAATCTCTACCAGAAAATATGCCAAGGCATGATATTTTATGCTACATTCAATGGTACAAAATTTCTGAATAACATTCTAGTAATAGGATCCATTGTTTATTTTAACAGCACACTACTATCTTTAGCATATCCAAGCTTTGTTTCCAAACCAACATGGTACAACAAGGACTTTGAATCAGTAGCCTAAAGAAGTGACTGAAGAAATCTGTACATCCTCTTCTTACTGCTCCAAATTCCTTGAGAGGAGAATCACAGGGTACGTAGGTTATATATCAGTAGATCAAAGGAACAACATTTGTTATCTTAAGAGCTAGTTTCCTGATGATCACACTGTCTCCATTTAATTACACAACATTGAGACTATAATTATGTTTTAACAATGTCAGAAAACAGGTATCAGATACTTATTCAGTTGGAACACCTGCTCAGTCATGAAGGATCTGAATCCTCGCAAGAGCCCAGCTTCATTATACAAATCTTAATAAGTGTCCTTTACATCCTTTCCTATATTTTCAGGGGAATTGTGGAAGAGAACAACTCTTCCATGAATTGTAAGGGAGTAATGAATATAGTATGAATCCCGTAAACAATCACTAAAATAACCCAAAAATCTACAGCAGAGAACATGTTTGATTCACTCTAGTACAATCTTCTCTGTAGAGATTGCTCTGTTTTGCTTTTTTACAAAATAAATTCTGCTGTGGTTTCTTTGTTTCTTAGAAAACTTTTTACTTGAGAGGGAGGGAAACAAGAAGAAAGAAACCTTTTTTTTGTTGACATGGTGAAAAATAGAGGCCAAAGAAGGAGAAGAGATCAAAAAGTAAGTCAATATAATCTTTAATTTGGAGAGCAGTAGGACCCTACTTTATATCCAGACCCTCTCCACAGACTTAAATTGCTTTCAGGATTTATATATTACTTGACAACTGTTTGAATATAAGTACATAAAATTTGTGAAGAACTGAGGGTCTTTGGTTAAACTGGAGTAAAGCTGATTAAAATAGATTTAGCAACTTGAAGACAGTTAATCTGAGCTACTAATGGATTTTTAAAATTCAAATCCAAAATAATCCACAACACTACATTATGTAGACAGTTTTATGATAGCATCCCAGAAAAGGTATTAGCAAAAGTCTTAAATATTAAAAGATAGATTAAAAATACTCTGAAATCACTGTAAGTTTTAGACAAAAGTATATGATCAGTAAGTGCAGTTTCAATTGATGTTGCATGCGTTTTATTAAATACCAAACTTCTGGTGTATTTATAAATGAGCCAGCTACGAACCTTCAGCGGAATCCCATTTTTTCTCATCAGAGAAGAAGACCTTGATGACAGAAATATTAAAAAGTGAACCTGTGTCACTGCTGCAGAGTTTTACTCATCTGTTGGTTTGTTTGTTTGTTTCAAAAAAATAATCAAATATTTTTTATCTCAGGCAGATGGTCATTTTTCAGTAAAACATACCTCCATTTGGTAATAAAATGAATGTGGTAACATTTCTTTCAAATATAACAGGTTGGTCTCTTCCCTTGTGAACTATATATTCTTAAAGTAATATGTTCCTAACATAATATTAATTCAGGTCACTACTATATACTATCTTAATATTATTATAGTTCCTATGATGGAAGAAATTATTAAATTGTAATTCTTTCTCCATTAAATAATAATGCAACACGGTACCCAGAAAAATCAATTAATTAAGCTAAAGTTTTTATCAAGTAAGTCCTGCAGGTATAAGAACCGAGAATCCTGATTGGCAGTATTAGCGACATTTCTATTAAATTCAATTCTTATTTTCAAAGGGAGGAGGACATCTCCTAACAGTGGACTAGAGGGGCATAAGAGAAAGAGAAGAGGGAGTGAGGGTGGGATTGGGAGAAGAGGAGAGAGGAGGCCACAGGTAGGATATAAATTGTAATAAAATATCATAATATATATAATTATAAAAAAGAAAAAGACATTTTAAAAAATAAGATTTCATTTACCTTATTGTATTAGACTATTCGCATCAAGGTTTCAGGTTTAAAATATCCTAAATTTTGTGAAATATTCAATCCCCATAAATGCATATTTGTGTTTACTAGAATGTATCTCCATATGTATAGGTGTCCAATATTTGTTAATGTATTTACAAAGTGAATCTTTTAATTGTATGCACAAAAATATTACTTCCAAATAATGGTTTTTAAGGCTTAAGTGAAATATTAATAATTTAATGTCAAAGATTGTGCCATATTGAGCCTCCTGAAATTGCCATAGTCTGTTTTAGTTAGACAAGATTAAGCATGCTGATTTATCATACTCCTTCAAGAAACTATGGATTCTTACTGACATATCTTCACCTCCTGATGTGTTTCACTGAAATAAGCACAGGCTCACTATTACGGTAGCCATTCCAAAATCAATTACTGTTTTTTAATGCAGAGGAAACACATGTAAAATGAAAACAAAAGGAACTTATGCCCTATGGCCTGAAATCATCATAAGTCAAGTCATTGACATGAAGGGAATGACAATCACCTCTTCTTCAGCTCTAGAGTAAGTAGGATAAATAATATCAAAATTATGTAGACCTTATTTAGGCTGTATCTCAAACTAGAATATTCTTTTAAATAAAATCAACTGTATAATGCATGTATCTTCAAATTATCAAATTTCTTTCAACACTTTGTATTTTAAATCTAGAACTAATTATAGAGTATTATACCTTACTTAATAAAATCATGTAAATTTATTAAAGATCAGTAATCATCAGCTTTATAACTTACTCTCAAACTTTCCAGAAAAAGCAGACACACACACAAACACTTCAACATATCCACACAATGATGGCATGCACACCCACTTACATTACCCCATTCACATCCTTGCAAATACACATACACTCATGTACCCTTATACATGCTAACACACACAAACACGCATGCTCACACACACATGCTCACACACACATAATCATGCTCATATAAAAAGAAAGAGCAGTAGAGCAGTAAAGTAAATGTGGTGTGATGCTAAATTAGGACATCCTCAGCAGCTCTCATGGGAATTCTTTGCATGATTTTTTGCTACATTTCAATAAGTAACATTTTTTCCAGAATAAATGCTGAAAATCTTATGAATTATTTGCTTGTGTTTAATTACTTTTAATTAACACAGAAATACATTTCCCCTTCCTTCCTTAATCTCCTCCCATGTCCCTACCTTTGCCTTCCTCCCAAAGTCATAGTCTTTTTTCTCCTTAGTGCTGCAAGTCTTTGTATAGCTTCAAAGATAATCAGTTGGTAAGGAAGAACCAATTAGAGGGTTCATCCCTGAGGAAGACTAATTTTCCTTTTCTAAGTGAAATACCCAGATCGTGGGTCCCCAAATGACCAACAGGCTTTGAGTCCTATGCAAAACACTCGAGAGCCTTTAATACTGCCTTTTTATGGCTTTTTTATGGCTGCCTTTTGCAAGAACAAAGAGGCAAGCGACCCCAAACTCTGGGGGAACAGGGTTTTTAAGGGAGCAAAAAACGAAAGTAGGGAAGTGCAAGTCTTGGCACTATAGGATTGGGTGAAAGGGTCCCTAGGGGAGTTGATCTTAAAATGATTGGTTTGTTTTCAGGCATCAAAACTGCAAATGATCAGATCTGGCTACCTGGGGACACCTGCCCTGCAGGTTAGGTTGTAGCAAGGGGGAGGGAGTTAACACATTCCATAGGCTTCCTTAGGGGCTAGGTGACCCTAGTCACATCCCTAGGTTAATCTGGGTGGGGGACTGCTGGACCCTTGCTCTGAAAGAACTGTGCTCTGGTGACTTTGCCTCAGTCCCAAGAATTAACTCCAAATTTTTGAACCTCTCACTAAGCATTTCTTATTAGCCTATAGCTGCTTATCTATGAACTTGACCCAGTGAAATCTTCTCTTTCCATGTTTGCATGTCTATTGGCGTTGTCCTACTTCAGTTCTTGTTTCTACAGCGATGTTGTTAAGGTATTGCAGGTGACACTTCCCTTTCATTTTTAGGAGACACATTCTTGTAGCACATTTCCTGATCCTCTGTCTCTTACTATCTTTCAGTCCCTTCTTGATTGATGTGCCTGAGACTTAGGTAAAGGAATTGTTATACATACATACATATGTATGTACATATATACAACACAATGAGTTGGTTTCTGTATTTTGACCAGTTGCAGATTTCTGTACTGATCTGTCTGTTGCAAAGAGGAACATCTCTGATGAAGATGAGGGCTACACTTATCTGTGAATTCTTGTACATTTATGATATCCTCAAACTTTAAAGTGTCTAGTTCCAAAACAAAAATAAAGTGTCACACCCTGAAAAGAAAAGAAAAGAAAAATTTCCAATCAACAAAGAAAGCCCTACAAAGGACAACATATCACAAAGAAGTACTTTTCAGTAACCACCACTCAATAATGGTAGAAATTAATTAGAGAATAAAGTGCGTATGAAAGAGATGTCAAGGCTGGAGAGATAGCTCAGAGGTTGAAAGCACTTGCTGCTCTTCCAAAGGTCCTGAGTTCAATTCCCAGCAACTACATCGTGGCTCTCAACCATCTACAGTGAGATCTGATGTCCTCCTCTGACCTGCTGGCACACATGCAAGCAGAACACTTATAAATAATAAATAAATAAATCTTAAAAGAAGAAAGAAGTATTATTTGAAGAGCTTTATAAGTAATAATTTGATGTATTTTTCATTTAATTTCTACTTTTAAACTTTCTGTTGTTATTAGTGGATAATGAGTTTGTATGTTGGACTTTTGTTAAGCATTATTTCATGTAAAATTAATTCTATAAAATAGCAAAGACTAGGCATCTGAATAAAAAATGATCAGTATAGGAATCTGTTGATATAAATTTCAGATATTAAGCCATATTTAAATATTGAGTAATATTAAAAATTATATTATATTAAAATAAAATAGTTGTCTTTATCCACAGGAGTAATTTTTTTAATTCTCATCAAAACTTATGCAATACATAAATAATAATCAAATGATTAATATACAGCATCAACAAGGAGGTCATGCCTTATAGCTCTCAGTTCTGTGAAAACTCTAGAGCAGATGATGATCCCTGGAAACACTCCTTACCTTTCAATTTCAGCTATAAAATACCATTTTTTATAATGCATGTGAATTTGTTTATACTTTTGACAAAGACTGCCATGCCAACAGTCATGTGATGACAGTGCCGTCACATACAAAAGATGCATTGGTTATGTGTCGTTTATTAGGAGAAAATATGGACTTTCATGTTGTACATGCCTGTCAGCATGCTGAGACCGCTTAGCTTCTTTTGGTAAAAAAAAAGAAAAAAATAAAATAACAAATTTATTCATGCAATGCCAGTGTACTATCACAAAGTCACATACAATATGTAAAGATTGTTTCTTATTATGTCAAGTAGGAACAACTGTTATCTCAAAAAGTAATATTAAAAAAAGACATTTAAGGAATGCCTGCTGGAGTTTGGGGCTGAGACAGAGTAGTGCGTGGGGAGAAAAGAGTTTGGAGGGCAGGATTTAAGCGGTCCTCTGAAGATGGGAGCATGTGGGTGGGAAGAGAAGGTGTGCGGTCTCCTACAGACCTGGAGCTGGAACTGGGGATTAGATTTTGAGGAATGGAGGTTTAGATGAAGCTCTGCAATTAGTGTTTTGTTTTTAAATATGGAAGAGATGTATATTTCAGAAGGGGATACTCGCATGGTATGAGAGAGGAAACAGAGGGTAAAGTAACTAAAATGTATTATGTGCAGGTTTGAAATTGCCAAAGAACAATTTTAATAAAAATTTGAAATGGAAAAGAAAAAGGAACAGATAAGCAAATTAGACACAAAATAAACAAAGTATAAGAAATGATAAAATATAGGAACTGATTAAATTGGACTGTATTTTCTGAGTAATCCAACAAATCACCTGAAGTTCTGCACAGGAGGAACTGCTTCCTGCTATTATCTTGAGTTGTGTCTGAGTGCAGGTGTGGTACAAAATCTTGCCAATCTATTCTCTGAGAACTAAGCTTGACCACTTTCTGCATCTGTCAAACAAACATGAGTATCTTTCCCATGTGGTCAGATGAGATAGAAAGGCGCATAACAAACACAGTATGTTGCAGATGAGCATATACCATTTGTCCACTTTGTCATTTAGTGTCTTCCAATCCTTTTCTACCAAGTGCCAGACAATTCAATTAATTTTTAAAAAAGTTTGCTAGAAGACATGATCACACTCCAAGTATGCATCTCTAATTAAAAGCTAGTTGATGATAAGTGTATTTAGCCACAGTTTTATGGTTAGAGTCTTTTCATATACTAGAATTTTTTTACCATTTCAAGTATCATAATTTTATTACACATTAATAATTTCTT
Organism: Pachyuromys duprasi; assembly: GCA_028658305.1. Classification (NCBI taxonomy): domain Eukaryota; kingdom Metazoa; phylum Chordata; class Mammalia; order Rodentia; family Muridae; genus Pachyuromys; species Pachyuromys duprasi. The sequence goes on from CM053759.1 coordinate 47,432,436, forward strand.
GCTGTTTTTACAAACTAGTGAGTTCTATTATTATTATTATTATTATTTATTTTAGTCACAGGTCATTCACTTGTATCCCAGCCCTAACCTCCTCCCTCTTTCCCTCCCAATCCCACTCTCCCTCCTTATCTCCTCCCTGCCCCCTTCCAAGTCCACTGATAGGGGAGGTCCTCCTCCCCTTCCATCTGATCCCAGCTTATCAGGTATCTTCAGGACTGGCCGCAATGTCCTTATCTGTGGACTAGCAAGGCCGATCCTTCCTGGGGGGAGCGGGGGCGGGGAGAGGAAGCTCAATGAGCCAGTCATTGAGTTCATATCAGTAATAATCCTTGTCCCCCTTTCTAGGGAACCCACTTGGGTACTGAACTACCATGGGCTTCATCCGAGGAGGGGTTATATCCATGCATGGAGTCTCAGCATCTGCTTTGATACACTGCTAAGTAGAGTCTTTCAGTTGCCCTCTTCTACAATTAGTTTAATTGCTTCTTGAGTAACTAAGATCCTGCGACTAGATAAACCAGAGACCTAGGGTGAAACTAAGTGTCACTGCTTGACTTAAAGGACTCAGCAATAAAATGACTCCTAATGTTATCCTGCTCTACTCATACTTCAGTGCCTTGCTAAGCCATCAGCAGAGAAGTTTTCTCCTGCAGCAGATAAAAATACAGTGATCCACAGACCTAGGCATTATGTGATAGATAGATAGATAGATAGATAGATAGATAGATAGAGATATAGATATGTGTGTATATGTAAATGTATATGTATATGTACATATATATATGTATATGAAGAGAGACAGAGAGAGATGGACAGACAGACAGAGAGATTGGAGCACTAGGCACTGAAAGGTATTTCTCCATTAAACCACTCTCCTCGTGGCCCAGGAAATCCTGTGTAGGGAGATGGACAGAAGACTGAAACAGTAAAAGAGCTAGACTGGATGCAGGGCACCATGAGAGCAAGACCCATTGAGTCAACATAATACATACACACATGAACTCACAGAGACTGAAGCAGTGTGCACAGGACCTGCATGGCTCTGCTCCAGGAGGGTCCTAGAGCCAAAAGGAGAACTGGACACATTTCCCCCGCACAACTCCAGAAAAATATCTCCAGTTGAAAGGCACATAAACATGTAAATTTACTTTCCATCAAGAGCTGGAACAACAGACTACTATTGTTGAGGGTAAGCTGCATGCCCAAAAGTTGAGGGTCAAAAGAAAATGAATTCAATGACATCTCTGGAGGTTTCTTATCTTGTCTCATAATATCACGTAGAAATCATTTTTCCTCCCTCTTAACATGTTTTTGAGAGGTTCAAAAATTTAGAGTTAATTCTTGGGACTCAGGCAAAGCCACCAGAGCACAGTTCTTTCAGAGCAAGTGTCCAGCAGTCCCCCACCCAGATTAACCTTGGGATGTGACTAGGGTTACATAGCCCCTAAGGAAGCCTATGGACTGTGTTAACTCCCTCCCCCTTGCTACAACCTGACCTGCACGTAACAGGGCAGGTATCCCCAGATGGCCAGATCTGATCATTTGCAGTTTTGTTGCCTGAAAACAAACCAATCATTTTAAGATCAACTCCCCTAGGGACCCTTTCACCCAATCCTATAGTGCCAAGACTTACACTTCCTACTTTCGTTTTCGCTCCCTTAAAAACCCTGTTCCCCCAGAGCTGGGGGTCGCTTTGCCTCTTTGTTCTTGCAAAAGGCAGCCACCCAGCTCGAGTTTGTAATAAAGGCCCTCCTGTGTTTTGCATAGGACTCAAAGCCTGTTGGTCATTTGGGGACTCACGATCTGGGTATTTCAGTTTTTAGTTTTTATTTTGCTTTACTTATAATTCATTTCTTCTCTCTTTTACCCTACACATCTTTTTAACTCTTCTTTTTATTATTATTAAATTATTTTATTTTTATTAATTACAGTTTATTCACTTTGTATCCCCCCTGTACCTCACTCCCTCCTTCCCTTCCAGTCCCACCCTCCATCTTCCCCATCCATGTCCTTCTCTCAGTCCACTGACTAGGGAGTCTTTTCTGATGCTCCAGCCAATGACCACTCATAGCGATGGCCCAGAACCCTTGCACAGGTGTGGCCTATGGCAGATCAGTGTCCATGCGGCCTCCATAGTAATGGGAACATGGACTGTCTCTGACATGAACTAATTGGCCTGCTCTTTGATTGCCTCCCCCTAACAGGGGAGCAGCCTTACAGGCCACAGAAGAAGACAATGCAGCCACTCGTGATGAGACCTGATACCCTACACATCTTACACAACTCCTCAGAGTCTGAACGAATAGATCTCTGTTTCTCGTGCTTTCTCATGGAGTTCTTTTCCTTCTATTTGTTTTCTTTAATTCTGATGTCAGTTTTTGTTTTATTTTTACATTATTTTATAATATAATCTCATAAAACCCACTTTGTTTTCTAATTAGAAACAGAAAGAAGGGAAGTGGAAAGAAGCTGGTATGAGTAGTGCGATGGAAAACTATAATTAGGATATATTATGTGATAAAAATATTTTTTATAAAAGAAAAATCGTTTGAGGTATGGCGGCCGCTGACTGTCGGGAGCCGCTGTTTTAGCAGCTGCTTTGATATTTAAATCTCAGCGGGAAGACTGGTTTTACCAGGCTTCTGGAGTCAGGGAAGAATTTGCAAGTCCATCGCCTTTTGTTTGTGACAGCAGGTGGGATAGCTTGTCAAAACCACACCTCTAGTTTCACCTCCTTGTGATTTCAACTCATTGTGCTGAGCTGTTTTTATTCTGGTTTATAAGGAGTCTGAAATAAAGCCAAGGGGCTGGCTAGCTAACTAGTCGTGACTGCTAGAGCCTCTTAGAAAGGTAGTTTATTAATTTTAATCCTCACTCAAGAACTGTTTGACTCTACTGGCAGGCTCCGGCATTGAGGTATTTTTTGTAACAGAGTTATAGGTAACTCAAGATGACTCCAACTCTTTGCATAGCGTAGAGTGCTCTTGAACTTCTGGTCTTCCTGTCTCTACCGCCTGAGGGATTGGACTATTGGCATGGATCACCACTAGCCTAGGGGATGGGGATCCAAGTCAGGGCTTCTTTCATGACGGTAAAGCACTTACCAACTCTTTCCCATCCTGAAAGCATCATTTAGCACATTTCAAAATTAACCTGTTTATATTGTGTATTAAGTGCTAAGAATTTTTTTTCATTCTAAAAAAATGAAACTACTGAATTAACCGTAGTAAATTAATAGAATCAAAAAATATATAAACTAAAAAAGTAAAATTGAAAACCTATGGCTCCGTTCTTCCCATAAATAATCGTTAAACGTTAAGCCAATTAAAACCAGTAAGTATTGTTATCAATAACTAATAGTTATTAATAATTAATGACTAATGATCTTTTTAATGTTTACATAAGGTTTTTAAATAAGTAATTTATTAATGTTCTTAAATTTTTTGAAAGGCATTTACTTGTATTGTTCAAAAGGCAGCAGGTTGATCGTGGCCTGCGTGGCCCGAGCTCCTTCCGCGCTCTGGCCCAGGCCCCTTGTCCTCCCTCTGCGCTGCCCTTCCTGGTGCTCTCCCCCGGCAGCCAGCGCCGCCTCGCCCTCAGCGAGGCCGCATCACAGAGGCGGTGCCGGTGCCATCGCCGTCATCGCAGGGGGGAGTCGGGCTCCCGGAAAGTAGCTTGATGAGGAAGTTTGGAGGGGCCACCATCTTGGTCCCGGCCCTCAACGTCTCCAACCCCTGGCAGCCAGGTCCCGGCTGAGTCACACGCTGCCATCAGGGAGGCTCAGGGAAGGTGCAATGGATGAGCTTCACAGTCTGGCTCCAAGAATGCAGGAATTAATTGGAAGCAAGATATACTGGAGTTGCAACTGGGAGCACAGGGAGTTGCAGAGTTGGTGCAGGTGCGAAAGCTTCAACAAACAATTAAAGTTCTAATCACAATTTTGGAAGCTTAGGATCTCTTGACAAAGAGGCAGAGACACCAGACAAGAAACAATCTGAGTCATCCAGGGGAAGAAAGAGAAAAGCAGAAAATCAGAATGAAAGTAGTCAGGTAAAAAGTATTGGAGGACGTGGCCACAAGATTAGCGACTATTTTGAGTCCCAAGGTGGAAATGAGTCCAGTAAGAGGCATACCTCCTGCAATCCGTTCTCCACAAAACTCACACTCACATTCCACTCCTTCCTCATCTGTTCGACCGAATAGTCCCTCTCCTACTGCATTAGCTTTTGGGGACCACCCTGCTGTACAACCAAAGCAGTTATCCTTTAAGATCATTCAGACTGATCTTACAGTGCTGAAATTGGCAGCATTAGAAAGGAATAAAAATCAGGACCTAGAAAAGAAGGAAGGTCGGATAAATGATTTTCTCAGAGACAACTGTGATCTCAGGAGGCAAATAGATGATCAACAAAAATTACTTGAAAATTACAAAGAATGGTTAAATAAGTGTATACCAATGAGCAAGAAGCTTCTTATTGAAAAGAGTACATAAGAAAAATTGTCAAGCAGAGAAAAGAGTATGCAAGATCAGTTATGCCTTGGGCACTTTACAATAGTTACATAAGGCACTTCTTTTACAGAACAGTGGACAGATGGTTTTGCATTTCAAAATCTTGTGAAGCAACAAGAATGGGTGAATCAACAAAAGGAAGATATTGAATGGCAAAGGAAACTTCTAGCCAAACCCAAACCTCCCACAGCTAATAATTCTCAGGCACCTGCTATCAATTCTGAATCCAAAGGAAAACCAAGGCAGTCAATGGAGTGGAGAATGATCCCTTTGTTAGGCCAAACTTACCACAGCTGCTGACTCTGGCAGAACATCATGAACAAGAGGAAATTTTCAAGCTTAGACTAGAACATCTCAAAAAGGAGAAAAAAAAGAGTCTGAAATCCAGGCAGAACTAGAGCGTTTGGAAAGAGTAAGGAATCTTCACATACGAGAGCTCAAGAGAATAAACAATGAGGACAATTCACAGTTCAAAGATCCAATGTTAAATGAAAGATACTTATTACTTCATCTGCTTAGAAGAGAAGGCTTTAATGAGGTATATAAGGCTTTTGACTTATAGAGCAAAGATACGCTGCTGTGAAGATCCATCAGCTTAATAAAAGCTGGAGAGATGAGAAAAAAGAACTACAGCCAACATGCCTGCAGAGAGTATCGAATACACAAAGAACTGGACCACCCCAGAAGAGTTAAACTCTATGATTACTTCTGCATGGATACAGATACGTTCTCCATGGATACAGTGCTCAAGTACTGTGAAGGCAATGACCTGGACTTCTACCTGAAGCAGCACAAGCTGATGTCTGAGAAAGAAGCTTGCTCTATTGTGATGCAGAATGTGAATGGCCTTGCGGTATCTCAATGAGATCAAACCTCCTACAATACATTATGACCTTAACCAGGAAATTTCCTTCTGGTTGATGGAACAGCATGTGGAGAAATCAAAATCACTGACTTTGGTCTGTCCAAGATTATGGACAATGATAGCTATGGTTGATAGAATGGACCTGACTTCCCAAGGGGCAGGCACTTACTGGTATTTACCTCCTGAGTGCTTTGTAGTTGGAAAAGAACCACAGAAGACCACCAAAAAAGTTGATGTGTGGTCAGTTGGAGTCATCTTCTTCTAGTGTCTCTATAGGAGAAAACCATTTGGTCACTGAAAGAATCAGACTAACTTTGTAACCTATGTTTCTCTTAGTTGCCTTATAGCTTATATTTTTGTAAGGATGGAAAATTTTTAACTTGGCCCTAACAAAAGGAACTAACCATGGGAACCAACCATGGGAACTAAAGCTTGTGAGCTGTAATTATTATCGGACCCGGATCTGATACAAAGTGTTTCTAAGAGACACCCTTCTGAAGTTGTAGATAAGAAAACTTAAACAATTTCTAACTGTTCCCTCCTGGCTGCACCTGGTGACAATCAATGATTGTGAGAAAGGTCTTTTTCCCCTAGACCCCCTCCTGTTTCCTGATGATAAACAATCATAGACTGCTCTGTGAGAAAAGTCTTTTACTCCTGGACCCCCTCCTGTTTT
>CM053759.1:47444864-47462275 GCA_028658305.1 Pachyuromys duprasi
CCAGGCAAACACTCACACCCATGCACACACTCACACCCAGGCACACTCACACATCCGGCCACACACTCACACAAGGACATATATGTACACATGCACACCCATACCAGAATACACTCACACACTTGGGCACACACTCACACCCAGGCACACTCACAACGATGCACACTAAATCCTGTTCACACTCAAACACATGTACACTCACACCTGGGCACACACTCACACCTGGGCACACTCTCTCCCACGAACCCTCGGAGATAGGGACATACTCACACCTGGGCACAGTACACACATGCACATTCAAAACTGGGGATACTCACATCTGGGAACATTCACAATCAGGCACACTCAGAGCCAGGCAAACACACACATACCCAGTTACACTCACACCCCCACACACTCACAGCTGGGAACACACACCTGGGCACAGTTCACACATGCACACTCACACCCGGGCAAAACTCACACCGGCCACACTCACACCAGGATACAATCAGAGTTGGGCATACTCATACCACACCACACTCACAACTGGCCACACACTCACACACAGACACAATCATACTCTTGCACACTCACACCTGGCCAAACAATCATACACATTCACAGAAATGCACAGTCACAACCGGTCACACACACACATGGGTACACACTCACACCCAGGAAAACTCAGACCCATCCACCCTCACACCAGTCACACTCACACATGGGCACACTCAAACCCAGGTACAAACTGACACCTGAGCAAACACACTGAGCACACTCACACCCCGCACACTCACAGCCAGACACAATCATACAAAGGCACACAATCACACCCAGTCACACTCGGATCCGGGTACAATCACACTTGGACACACACTCACTTCTGTGCACAGTACACCCATGCAAACTTATACCCGGGCACACTCACACAGGGTCACACTCAACTCGGTCTAACTCAAACCCAAGCACATTTGGACCCGGGTACACTCATTCCTAGGCAGACTCATATCCAGAAAAACTCACTCCCAGGCAAATAATCAACTCAAGAACACTCGGACCCGGGTACACTCTCATCCGGGAACACACTCGCACCTAGGCAAACTAAAACCTAGGTACACTCGCTCCTGGCACACACTCCCACTGGGCCACACTCAACCTATGTACATTCACACCAGGTCACAAACACATGGGCACACTCACACCCATGCAAATTTCACACATGGGAACACTCACACCCAGGCACACTCACACCCGGTCACACTCACACATGGGCACACTCACACCCAGGCACACACTCACGCCTGTGCATATATTAACACACGGGCACACTACACCCAAGCACACACTCACACAAGGGCACTTTCTCACTCAAGGCTGAGCACACTCACACCTGGGAACACTCATACACAGGCACACTCACATAAAGGGGCACATATTCGCACCTGGGCACACTTACAGCCAGATACACTCACAAAAGTGCACACTCAAAACCAAGCACACTCACACCGGGTTACGCTAACACATGAACACACACACACCAGGGCACACTCACACCTGGGCACACTCAAATCCGGGCACACTCACACACAGGGGCACACAATAATCCGGCCATGAAAGGATCAGGCTAGCTTTACAGGTTGCTTTATAAACTCTGTACCCATGTTAAAGTAAATTCTCCTAGCACTTTTGCAGAAAGCAGGAAGAAGAGAAAACAAGACTCCACCCCCTTGCAAAGGAATGCTAAAGGTCTCCTCCCCGCCATGGAGGAGTGTCCAGATCCCCAGTAGAGAAAACGTTGCCTAGCAACCGGTCCAGAGGTCACAGCTCCCCCACCCACAATGGGGCAGGATCAGATAGACTTGGCGTCTAAAATGAACCAATCATTTTAAAAGTCAACTACCCAATCCAGTGTTGCCAAGCCTGCAACCCCTGAGATTCCCGCCCTTCTCCCTTTAAAATTCCAGCCTTCTGTCTCTCCATGCTGTCCCTCGCCGCTTTCGTGGGGGGCAGTCCCATCCCGATGGATCAAATAAAACGACCTCTTGCTATTGCATCGGAGCTTGGTCTCCTGAGTTCTCTTCGCCCCTAAGGAAGTTAGGGTCCCCCCAATTGGGCCTAACAGCCACACACTCACATGCGGGAACACTGACACCCGCGCACACACACAGCTGTAAACACACTCACACCCAGGTACAGTACATACATGCACACTCACACCTGGGACACTCACACCCAGTTACACTCACTCCAGGTCACACTAACACACGGGCACACTCAAGGCATTGCACTCACTCACAACCGGTCACATGAACACCCGGGCATACTCACACACACATACTGGACAAACACACACACCCATACACACTCTCACTCCTGGGCACACTCACAGGCCCGGCGACACACTCACACATAGACAAACTCACACAAATGCACACCCACAACTGGTCACATGCACACACATTGCCACACACTCACACCCGGGCTCACACACATGCACCCTCACAGCTGGGAACACACTCATAACCCTGCACAGTACACACATGCACACATACACCCGGGGACACTCTCACCCGGACACATTCACACTTGGACACAGTCAAACCCAGGCACACTAAAATCCGGGCACACTCACACCCAGGTACACTCACACACGGTCAGACTCACACACGTGAAAACTCACACCGGGGCACACTCACACACAGGGGCACACTCTAATCCAGCCACACACTCACACCTGGTAACAGTCATACCAGCTCACACACACAGAGGTGAACACACTGACACCCAGGCACAGTACATACATGCACACTCACACAAGGGCACATTTACACCCAGGCACATTCACAGCCAGGCACATATTCACACCCAGTTACACACACACCAGGTCACACTCACGGCATTACATATGCTCACAACCAATCACATGAACACCCAGGCACACTCATACCTGGACACACACTCACACCCATGCAAATTGTCACTCTAGGGCACACTCACACACCAAGCCACACACTCACACATGGACACACTCACTCAAATGCACACTTACAACTGGTCACACACACACACCTTGGCACACACTCACACCCGTCACACTCACTAGAGGCATGCTCACACCTGGGCACAAACTAACACCTGAGGACACTCACACAGGGTCACACTGACACGAGGGCACACTCATACCAGGGCACAATCACACCAGGTCACAAGCAAGGGCATTTTCATACCCGGGCACACTCAAGGCTGAGCACACTCACACCCGGTCACACTCACACACAGGCACACTCACACCTGGGCCCAATCACAACCAGGCACACTCACACAAGGCCACAGTCACACCCGGTCACACACCCACACACGGACACAATCACACTCTTGCACACTCACAACCAGCCACACACTCATACATGTACACACTCACACAAATGCACACTCACAACTGGTAACACTTACAACTTGGGCACACACTCACACCCGGGCACATTCCCACTCATGCACACACACAGCTGGGAACACACTCACACCCAGTCACAGTACATACATGCACACTCAGACCCGGAGACACTCACAACTGGGTGTATTCACGCCTGGGCACATTATGCCTGGGCGTATTCACGCCTGGCATACACTCACACCTGGGCACATTCAAACCAGGGCACCCTCACACACCTGGGCACACTCACTCCCAGGCATACAATCAAACCCAGGCATACTAGGTCCACGGCACACTCGCACCTGGGCAACTCACACATGGGCACACACTCACATCTGGGCAAAGTACACCCATGCACACTCACACCCAGTCAAACTCATACCCAGCACATACTCACACCTGGTCACACTCACAGCCTTACACACTCACACTCGGGTACACACTCACACCCGGGAACACACATCTTGGCACACTCAGACCGTAGCACACTCACAGGCAGGCACACACACACAGAGAGAACAATCACACCTGGGCACAATACACTTGGGCACACTCACACCCGGGCATACTCACACTCGGTCACACACTCACACCCAGGCACACTCATTCCCAGGCACACAATCAAACCAGGGCACACTAGGTCAATGGCACACTTGCACCTGGGCAACTCACACACAGGCACACACACATATCTGGGCATATTCAAACCCTAGCACACTCACAAGTGGGCACACACACAGAGCTATAATCACACACGGGGACATCAAACTCGGACATACACACAGCCGAGAACACATTCACACATGGTCACACTCACACCCAGGCACACTAACACCTGGGCACATTCACAAATGGACACACTAACATCTGGACACATACTCATACTCAGGACACTCACACCTGGGCACACTCACAACAGGTCACACTCAAAATCGTTCACCCTCAAATCCGGGAACAGTCACTCTGGGGCACACACTCATACCTGGTCACACTCACACCGGTCACACTCATACACGGGTACACACTCACAACTGGTCACAATCACACCCGGGCACACACACACCGGGTCACATTCAACTCGGCCTAACTCACACCCAGGCACACTCGGACCCGGTTACACTCATTCACGGGCACACTCATACCCAGACACACTCACTCAAGAGTACTCTGTTATACCCCTGCATACTTGGACCCAGGCACACTCACACCCGTTCACATTCACCCAAGAGCACATACCCAGGAACAAACCCAGGAACACACTCAAACGCAGGCACACACTCACACCCGGGCACACTCACAAACTCAGCCACACACTCACACATGGACACTCACACACGGTAACACTCACACCCATTCAAACTCACACCCTGGTGCACTCACACCTGGTCACACCCATATACCTGAGCACGCACTCACATCCAGGCACACTCACACCATGTCACCCTCACACACAGGCACACGCACAAATGGGCACAGTTATACTGTGGACACTCACATCCTGGCACTCTCAGACCCGGGTAAAATCACAGGTGGGAACACTCAGATACATGCACACTCACACCCGGTCACGCTCAGACACCCGGGGAACACACTCACACTTGAGAACATTATCACCCAGGCACATTCACACCAGGGCACACTCACTCCCGGGAACACAATCATACCCGGGCACACTGGGACCTGGGTACACTCATTCCCGGGCACATTCATACCTGGGCACACTCACTCCTGGGCACATACTCACACCTGGGAACAATACACCCATGCACACTCACACCCGGTAACACTCACACCCGGGCACAAACTCACACCCGGGCACCCTCACACACGTGTACACTCAATCCTGAGCACACACTTACACCAAGGCACACACTCACTCTTGGGCACACTCACACACCTGGCCACACATTCACACATGGAAACACTTAAGGCAGGGCACACTCATTCCTGGGCACACTGAAACAGGGCACACATGCACACCCGGGCACAACACACCCAGGCACACTCAGAGCCGGGCACACTCACATCCATGCACACTCACACACAGGCACACTCACACACGGCAACAGTCATACCCATGGACACATATCCTGGCACTCTCAGACCCAAATAAACTCACAGGCGGGCACACTCAGACACGTGCGCACTCACACCGGGTCACACTCACACACCCAGGCACACACTCAAACTCGGGCCCATTAACAGCTGAACATTTTCACACCAGGGCACACTCACTCGAGGACACACAATAACACCCGGGCACACTGGGACCTGGGTACACTCACACCTGTGAACAGTACACCCATGCACACTCACACCTGGTCACACTTACACCTGGGGACCCATTCATACCGGTCACACTCGTACACAGGCACACACTCACACCTGGTCAGAGTCACACCCGTGCACATACTCACACTAGGACACACACACACAGGAACATTCACACCTGGGCACACTCACACTGGGCATACTCACACCCTGGCAAACGCTCACACCTGGTCATACACAAACCTGGGCACACAATCAAACCTGGATACACACACACCTGGGCACACACAGAGCCAGACATACTCATACAAGGGCACACTCGGGAATATGCACACTTATACCAGGTCACACTCACACAAGGGCACAACACATCCAGGCACACACTCACACCCAGACACACTCACATACACGGGCACACACTGATACCCAGTCAAACTCACACCCATGCACACTCAAGTCTGGTCACACTCACAACCAATCACATTCACACTTGGGAACACTCACACACCCGGCCAAACATTCACACATGGACACACCCAAGGCTGGGCACACTCATTCCTGGGCACACAGAAACACGGCCACACATGTACACCTAGGCAAAGCACACCCAGGCACACTCAGAGCCCGGTACACTGTCACCAGGGCACACTCATATCCATGCACACTCATACCCAGAAACAGTCACAGAGGTGCACACTCACACCCAGGCACACACACACCTGGGCACACACTCAAACCTGGGCACAACTCACCAAGTCACACTAAGAGCCGGGCACACTGTCACCTGGGCAAACTCACATCCATGCACACTCACACAGGTGCACACTCACATCCGGGCACACTCACACACCTGGGCACTTTCACACCCATGCACAACACACACAGTCATACTCAGAGCCAGACACACTGTCAACTGTGAACACTCACACCCATGCACACTCACACCTGGTCACACTCACACAGGTGCACACCCACACCCAGTAACACTCACAATTTTGCACACAAATCCGGCCACACACACCGGTGCACACTCACACCAAGCACACTCAGAGCCGGGCAGACTCTCACCAGGGCACACTCACACCTGGTCACACTCACATAAGGGTAAACTTACACCTGTGCACACACTCACACCAGGGCAAACTTACATGAGGGCAGACTCTTAGCTGACCACACTCACATACAGGCAAACTCACACTCATTCACACTCACAGCCGAAAACAATCACAAACACACCGGGTCACACACTCACACCCAGTCACACTCACACGCAGTCACACTCACACACTTAAACACTCACACCCAGGCACACATTCACACCTGGACACACTCACACCCATGAACAATCAGCTGGGAACACACTTACACCCGGGAATAGTACACACATGCACACGAACTCCCGGGGATACTTACACCTGGGAACATTCACACTCAGACACACTCACAGACAGGTACACACTCACACCTGGGTAAACTCACACCAGGTTACATTCACACCCGGGCACAATCACAGCTGGGAATACACACACGGGCTCAGTACACACATGCACACTGCACCCAGGGACACTTGCATCTGAGCACACTCACACCCGGGCAAAATCACAGCCGGCCAAATTCACACAAGGCCACACTCATACCCGGCCACACACTCACACCCTGACACAATCACACCCTTGCACACTCACACCCAGACACACTAACACATGGGCACAATCATACCAAGGAACACTCACACACGGGCATCCTGACGGCAGTTCACACACCCACACCCGGTCACATGCACACCTAGGAACACTGATACCCGGGTACACATTCACGCCCCGTACCACATTCATGCACACTCACACATGGTCACACTCACACATGGGCACCAGGCACACTCAAACCTGGGCATACTCAAACCTGGGCACACTCACTCACGGGCACACTCACCCATTCACACTCACACACAGGCACACTCACAACTGGGCACATACTCACACCAGGGCACACACTCATACCCATGTACACTCACACCTGGTCATGCACTCACACCAGGGCACACTCACACCCATGCACATTAATACCTGGTCACACTCACACACATGCACACTCACACCCGGGCACACACTCACACCTGGGCATACTCATCCCCACACACTCAGAGCTGGGAAAACACTCAAACCGAGACACAGTATGCACATGCACACTCACACCCGGTGACACTCACACCCGGTTACATTCACACGCAGGCACACTCACAGCAAGGCACACACTCACACCCTGTTACATTCACACCAACTCACACTCACACCTGGGAACACTCACAGCTGTATACACTCAAATCTGGCCATACACTTACACACGGACACACTTAGAGATGGACACAATAACACAAGGGCACACTCACACGCATGCACACTCTCAACGGGGCACACTCACACCTAGGCACACTCACACTCTGGAACACACACTCACACCTGACAAACTCACATCCAAGCACATTCACAGTTGGTCACACTCACACACGTGCACACTCACTCAGGTACATTCACACACTGGGGCACAGTCAAATCTGGCCACGCACTCACACACGGGCACACTCAAACCCACACAATTCACAGCTGGGAACACACTCACACCTGGGCACAGTACACAAATGCACACTCACAGCCTGGGACACTCACACCAAGGCACATTCACACCCGGGCACAAGCACAGCCAGACATACACTCACACCCAGTTACACTCACACCCGGTCACACTCACACCCATGCACACTCACTCCCGTCACACTCACACCCAGGCACACTAACAACCAGACACAATAACACCAGGGCACACTCACACCCATGCACACTCACACCGGGTCACACTCACACAATGGCACACTCACACCCGGGCACAATCACACCTGGGCACTCTCAAATCTTGCCATACACTCACACCTGGGAACAATGAAACCCGTGCACCCTCACAGCTAGGAACACATTCATACCCAGGCAGTGTACACACATGCCCACGCCCACCTGGGGACACTCACACCCAGGCACATTGACACCTGGGCACAAGCAGAGCCAGGTACACACTCACACCCTGTTACACTCACACCAGGTCACACTCACACCTGGGCACACTCACAGCTGGGAACATACTCACACCTAGGCACAGTACACACATGCACACTCACACCTTGGGACACTCACTCACGGACACATTCACACCCGGTCACACACTCGGCACACTCAAACCCGGCACACTCACACACCTGGACACACAATCACACCCGGGCACACTCACACCCGGGCACACTCTGCCCCAGGCACATACTCATTGTGTGCACAGTACACCCATACACACTAAACCCGGATACACTCATGGCATTGTACACACTCACACCTGCTCACGAACACACCTGGGCACACTAACACCCAGGCAAACACTCACACCCAGGCACACTCGCACATCCGGCTACACACTCACAAAAGGACACACTCAAACACATGCACACCCAAACCAGGGCACACTCACACATCTGGGCACACACTTAACCCTGGGCAAACTCACACCTATGCACACTCACACCTGTCATATTCACACCCAAGCACATACTCACACCCGAGGAAACTAACACCCGGGCACACTCACAGCCAGTCACACTCACAACCGGCCACACTCACACCTGGCCACATACACACACTCGGGCTTACTCACTAAAACCCATGCACACTCACAGTAGATCACACTCACACATGGGCACACTCACAGCCAATCACACTCACACACCTGGGCACACACTCACATCTAGGCACACTGACACACTCAGGCACACACTCACACCCGGGCATAAACACACACAGGCACATGCTAACACCTAGTCACCCACTCACATCCAGGCACACACTCACACCTGGCACACTCACAGAGGGCACAATCACAGCCGGTCACACACAAAACAGTCATACTCGCACTATGGCAATACACAAACCCGGTCACACTCACACCATAAAACACTCACACCTGGCACACTAATATCCGGTCACACTCACAAAAGGGCACACATTCATACCCAGGCACACTCACACAGTGCAGACTCACAGCCAGGCACACTCACAACTGGGCACAATCACACCCGGTCACAGTCATACCCAGGCATACACTCACACCCGGGCACACACATAACCAGTCACATTCACACCCGAGCACACACTCTAATGTGGGCACACTCCCACCAGGGCACATACTCACACCCAGGCACACAGTCACACCCAGGCACACTCATACCTGTGCACACTGAACGCAGGCACACTGAAGCCGAGCACACTCACAAACGGGCACACACTCACACCCGGGCATACTCACACATTGCACACTCACAGCCAGGCACACTTACAACCGGCCACACTCATACCTGCCCACATACACATACCTGGACTCACTCACACCCATGCACATCCACACTTGATCACACTCACATATGGGCACACTCACACACAGGCACACTCACACCAGCCACACACTCACTCCCTGTCACATTCACAGACATGCGCACTCATACCCAGTCACACTCAAACACAGGCACACTCACATCTGGTCACACTCACACACAGGCACACTCACAGCTGGTCACACACACCGCCGGGCACACACTCACACCTGACCACACTGAGACCCGGGCACACTCGCAACGGGGAACACACTCACACTGGGCACACTCAAATCCTGGCATACTCACACGTGGGCACACACAGTTCCGGGAACACTCACACCCGGGCACACTCACAGCCGGGCATACACTCAAACCCGGGCACAATACACCCATGCACACTCACACCTGGGCACACTCACACACGGCCACATGCACACCTGAGCAAACACACAGATGGGCACACACTCACACCTGGACACACCCACACCCATGCACACTCACACCCTGTCACATTCACACACTGGCACACTCATAACCAGGCACATACTCACACAGGGCACTCACAAATGGTCAGAAACTCACCTCTGGACACACTCACATGCATGCACACTCACACCTGGTCACACTCACACAGGGGCTCACTCACACAGAGGCATAATCACAACCAGGAACACGCATACACAGGCACACACTCACACCAGGTCACACTCACAGCCGGGCACACTCGAACCTTTCAGAGTGTCAACCTGGGCACCCTCACATCCATGCACACTCATAACCAGTCACACACACACGAGCAAAATCACACCAAAGGACACTCACAGCAAGGCACACTCCTGGACGTGCACACATGCACACCCAGGCACACTCACACCCGGACACACACTCACATGGGGGCACACTCACATCTGAGCACACATGCACCCGGCACACACTCACACTTAGGTACACTCAAAAACATGCAAACTTACACCTGGTCACACTCACAACAGGGCACATTCGCACCTGGCAGAGAGTCACACCTGGGAACCCTCACATCCATGCACACTCATACACAGCCACACTTAAAGACGGGCACACTCACACCCAGGCACACATTCTCACCCAGGCACACTCACAGCATATTCACATCTGGGTACACTCAAATGCAGCCACACACTCACACCAGGGCACAATCACACCCAGGCACACACTCAGACCCGGGCACACACACAACTCTGCACACTCACACCGTCACATTCACACACGGGCACACTCATAACCAGGCACATACTCACACTGGGCACACACTCATACTCTGTCACACTCACACCCAGGCACACTCAGACAGGGGCTTACTCACACAGAGGCACAATCACACCCAGGAAGACACACACACGGGCACACTCACACCGGGGCACACACTCAAACCCGGGCCATACACACATGGGTAGACTCACTCCTGGGCACACTCACCTCACCCTGAAACACTCACACCCTGGCACGCTCACAGATGGGCATACACTCACACCCGGGAACAATACACCCATGCACACTCATGCCCAGGCAGACTCACACCCAGGCATATTCACACCCAGGCACACTCACAGCTGGGCACACACTTACACCTGGGCATACTCACACTGTTCACACTCACACCCATGCACACACACACACCGGGCACACTCAGATTGAGGCACTCACTCATACCTGGGCACACTCAGACCAGGGCACACTCACACACAGGCAAACTCACACTTAGGCACACACTCACACCAGGGCACACTCATACACTAGGCAAAACATTCACACATGGGCAGACTCGTGCCCGATACACACTGACACTCAGGCATAATCAAACCCATGAACACTCACACTCATGAACACTCACTCGATCACACTCACTCATGGGAAAACTCACACATGGGCACAATGTCTCATGGGCACACTGACATTTGGACACACTCACTGCTGGGCACACACTCACACTCAGACCAGGGTACATTTGCAACGGAGCAAAAACTCACAGCTGGGCACACTCAAATCCTGGCATACTCACGGGCACACACACTTCGGGGAACACTCACACCCAGGCATAATCATACCCAGGCACACTCACACCCGGACATACACTCACACACGGGCACAATACATCCATGCATACTCACACCTGGACACACTCACACACGGCTTCATTCACACCCAGGCAAACCACACAGATGGGCACACACACACACACACATGCACACTCACACCCTGTCACATTCACACACTGACACACTCATAACCGGGCACATACTCACACCGGGTACACACTCACACTCTGTCACACTCACACCCGGGCAAACTCACACACGGCCACAAACTTACCTCTGGACACACTCAAACACATGCACACTCACAACCGGTCACACTCACACAAGGGCACAATCACACCCAGGAACACCCACACACGGGCACACTCACTCCCGGGCACAGTCACCTCACCCCAAAACATTCACACCCTAGCATACTCACAGCCAGGCATACACTCACACCCAGGCACAGTACACCCATACACACTCACACCCGGGCACAATCACACCGGGCAATCTCACAGCTGTGCACACACTCACAACCGGGCATACTCACACCAGTCACACTCACACCTGTGAACACACACGTACGCAGGCACACTCAGAACGGGGCACATACTCACACCTGGGCACACTCAGACCAGGGCACACTCTCACTCTCACACCCAGACACACTCACAGCCTGGCACACTCTCACCTGGGCACACTCACACACACGGCCACACACTCACACCCATGCAAACTTTACTTGTCAGACTCACACACAGGCACACTTGCACCCGGGCACAAACTCACACCTGGGCACACACTCACAGCCGAGCACACTCACCACTAGGCACACTCAAATCTGGCCACACACTCACACATGGGCACACTCACACCCAGGCACACTCACACCTGGTAACACTCACACTCAGGCACAATAAAACACCAGGCACACACTCACACCCGGGCACACTCACACACGGGCACATTTTTAGCCAGGCACACAGTTACACCCGGACGTACTTACACCGGGGCACACTCACTCCTGGGCACACAATCACAGCCAGGCACACTCGGACCCGGGTACACTCATTCTTGTGCATACTCATACGCTGGCACACTCACACATGGGCACAATCTCTCATGGGCACATTCACACTTGGGCACACTCACGGCTGGGTACACAGTCACACCAGGCACATTCACACCAGGGCACACACTCACACCCGGCCACTCTTGCACCTGGGCACACTTGCACCCAGGCACACACTCAGAGCTGGGCACACTAAGATCCTGGCACACTCACACATGGGCACACACACTTCTGTGCACACTCACACCCAGGCACACTCACAGCTGGGCACACTCTTACACCCGAGCACACACATACAGCCGGTCACACTCACACTCGGGGACACACTCATAACCGGGCACACTCACGCATCTGGGAACACTCACACCTGGCCACACTCACACCCTGGCACACTCACAGCTGGGCATACACTCACACCCGGGCACACCCCACCCATACACACTCACACCCTGTCACATTCACACACGGGCACACTCATAACTGGGCACACTCTCACACTGGGCACACACTCATACTCTCTAACACTCACACCCAGGCACACTCACATATGGCCATAAACTCACCTCTGGACACACTCACACACATGCACACTCACACCTGGTCACACTCACACAGGGGCTCACTCACACAGAGGCACAATCACACTCAGGAACACCCACACCCGGACACACACTCCAGCACAGTACACCCATGCACAATCACCTCTGGTCACACTTACACAAGGGCACATTCTCACCAGATCACACTCAAATCCGGAACACTCACTCTGGGGCACAGTGTCACACTCACACCATAGAACACACACACTCGGGCACATACTCACACATGGGCACACTCACAAAAGGGCTCACACTCACTCCTGGGCACACTCATAGCCGGGCACACTCACACTAGGTCACAGGAGCACACGAGCACACGAGCACACTCACACCTGGACACAATCAAAGCTGGGCACACTCACCCAGGCACACTCACACACATGTACACGCACACTCGGTAACACTTGCACCAGGCCACACTCACACCCAGCCAAACACTCACATGGGCACACACTCACACCAGGACACACTCACACACATGCACACTCGGGCATATTCACACCCAGGCACACATTCACGCCCAATCGCAGTCACAGCCATACACACTCACACACAAGCACACACTCAAACCCAGGCACACACTCACACCTGGGCACACTCACACATCCGGCCACACACTCACACACAGACACATTAAAACACATGCACACTCACCTCATACAAGTGCACAATCACACATGGGCACACTCAAAACAGAGCACACTCTCAGCTGAGCACACTCCCACCCTGGCACACTCACACCTGGTCACTCTCACAACCGGGCAAACTCACACACTGGGACATACACTCACAGCCGGGCACACTCACACCTGGTCACACTCACACATGTACACACTCATACCTGGGCACATACTCAAACCAGGGCACACTCACACCTGCGGACACTCAGAGCTGGGAACACAGCCGAGCACAGTACACACATGCACACTCACACCCAGGGACATGCATGCCTGGGCACATTCACAGCTAGGTACACACTCACATGCAGTTACACTCACACACAGTCACAGTTACACCCGGGCACACTCATGGCAGTGCACACATTCACACCAGGTCACATGCACACCCGGGCACACTCACACCATGACACATACTCACACCCATGCACACACTTAACCTGGCACAGTCACACCCCAGGGCACATACTCACACACAGTCACAGTTACACCCAGGCACACTTACACACATGCTCACTCACACCCGGGCACGCTCACACACAGGTACACTCAAACCCAGGCACACAATCACACCTGAGTACACACACACCCGGGCACACTCACAGCCAGACACACTCACCAAGGGCACACTCACACCCATGCACACTCACAATGGGTCACAGTCAAAAAAGGGCAACATTCACACCGTCGCACAATCATAGCTCAGAACATACTCACACCCGGGCACACAACACACATGCACATTCACACCCAGGGACACTCACACCCGGGCGCATTCACAACCGGGCACAAGGACAGCCAGGCACACACTCACACCCATCACATTCACACACGGGCACACTCACACCCAGGCACTAACTCACACCCAGGCACACAATCATGCTAGAGTACACTCACACCTGGGCACACTCACAGCCTGGCACAAACTCACACCCGGCCACACAGTCACACCTGAGTACACTCACACCTGGGCACAATCACAGCCAGACACACTCACACAAGGACACACTCACACCCATGCATACTCACACCGGGTGACACTCACAAAAGGGCACACACCAGGGCCAACTCAAACCTGGAAACAAACTACACCTGGGCACACTCACACTGGTGTACCCTCACAGCTGTGAACACACTCACACCCGGGCACACAACACACATGCACATTCACACCCGGCGACACTCACACCCAAGCACATTCATAACCAGGCACAAGCACAGCCAGGCACACACTCACACCGGGTTACACTCACACCTGGTCACAGTCACACCCAGGCACACTCAGAGCTGTGAAAACACTCACATCGGGCACAGTACACACATGCACACTCACACCCGGGGACACTCACACAGGCACATTCACGCCTGGTCACACTCACAACCTGGTACACTCAAACATGGGCAC
This sequence comes from Pachyuromys duprasi, assembly GCA_028658305.1. Classification (NCBI taxonomy): domain Eukaryota; kingdom Metazoa; phylum Chordata; class Mammalia; order Rodentia; family Muridae; genus Pachyuromys; species Pachyuromys duprasi. The sequence continues at coordinate 47,460,772 of CM053759.1, forward strand.
ACTCACACTATGGGGCACACACTCATAGTCGGGCACACTCACACCTGGGAACACCCATTCCCTGGCACACAATCACACATACACACACTCACACCCACGCATACTCACACCCGTGCACACTCAGAGTTGGAAATACACACACATCTGAGCACAGTACACACATGCACACTAACACCTGAGGACACTCACATCCAGGCAAACACTCACAACCGGTTATACTCAAACCTGGTCACACTAACACACGGGCAAACTCACAGTGAGAGACCAAGAGATTAAAGGTGGCTATTGTTAGTGCTTGAGGCCTAAAGTAGTTGGGTGGGGAGGTCCAGTGGAAGGACTCGCCTTACCACATTCTTTCCCCACACACTAGAGATGCAGTTGCTAGGAAACTGGCCCATCCCCCTAGGGAGGGATTAATGGTTTGGGGACCTTCCTATAGCCAATCAATTCAAAATGTAATGTTTCGACAAATAGATGCTTGCCAGGCAGGAATCGCCCCTGCCTTGGGCGTGCTGGGAGGGACCAGAACCCTTAAATCACCCAACTACCCTGAGCTCGGGGCTCTCGGCTCTTCACCGCTTCGGTGGGGGCTGTGGGCCCAAGCTGCAGCTTGTAATTATAATAAAAAGATCCTCATGTGATTTGCAACGGACTCAGCTCCTGGTGGTCTTTTGGGGAATCGTGATTCCGGCACAACAACAGCTGGCAACACACTCACACCTGGGGACAGTACACCCGTGCACGTTCACACCCGGGCACACTAGCTCCTGAGCACACTTGCACCAGGCACACTCACACACATGGGCACACTCAATTCGAGCCACACACTCGTACCCAGGCAAACTCACACCTGCACACACTCACAGTTGGGAACACACTCACACCCATACACCAGGGGACATTCACACACAAGCACACACTCACACCCATGCATACACTCACACCGGGCACACTCACACACCGAGCCACACACTCACACACGGACACACTCACACACATGCACAGTAACTTCTGGGCACACTCACAGCCGGCCACACACTCACACCCGGACACAATCGAACCCTTGCACACTCACACCCGGTTACACTCACACATGGGCACAATCATACCAAGGAATAGTCACACATGGTCACATTCACGGCAGTGGATACACTCTCACACCCAGTCACAAGCACACCTGGGCAAACTCACACCAGGGTACACTAATGACCGGCCACACACTCACACCCAGACACAATCACACCCTTGCACACTCACACCCAGCCACACTCAAACATGGGCACAATCATACCAAGGAACACTCACACACGGGCACACTCATGGCAGTGTACACACTCACCCAGTCACATGCACACCTGGGCATACTCACACCCAGGCACACATTCATGCCCTAGAATACTCTCACACATGCACACTCAACCCAGTCACACTCACACATGTGCCCACTCATACATGAGCACACCCAACCCAGGCATACTCACACACCTGGTCACACACTCACACC
>CM053760.1:0-15225 GCA_028658305.1 Pachyuromys duprasi
TCAAGGTAAGAAACAAATGCAACGAACGGCATTTTGAACTAAGTCCAGACACTTAGATGTGTCTGGAGAGAAATACAGAGACGGACAGACACAGAGACACAGAGACGAAGAGACACTGAGACAGAGAGACACAGAGACAGAGAGATACATAGATGGAGAGACACAGAAACAGAGAGACAGAGGGACACAGAGACAGAGAGACACACACAGAGAGGGACACAGAGACAGAGAGACAGAGACAGAGAGACAGAGATACACAGATACACAGAGACAGAGAGATACAGAGACACACACCCATGCACACTCACACCATATCACATTCACACAGGGGCACACTCACAAACGGGCACACTCACACCCGAACACTCTCGCACCAGACACAAACTCATGCCCAGGCACAGTTCACCCGGTCACACTCACACCACGCACACACTCATACCTGGGCACACTCACCCTTTCACACTCACACAGGGTCACACTCACACCCGGGCACACACACACCTAGCCACACTCACACCAGGGCACACACTCACACCTGGGCCCACTACCCACATTCACACTCACACCAGGTCACACTCACACCCGGGCACACTCACACCCATGCACACTCATACCTGATCACACTCTCATACGGGCACACTCACACACAAGTACATACTCACAGCCGAACAACTCACACCCATGTACAATCACAGCAGGTCACACTTGCACCCAGGCACACTCACACAGGGTCACACTCACACCCGGGCACACACACACCCAGGCACACTCACACATGGGTACACAGTCAAACCCGGGCACACTCACGCCCGGGCACACACTCACACCTGGTCATACTCACCCCTGGCAAACACTCATACGCGGGCACACTCTCAGACAGGCACACACAAGCCAGTCACAGTAATAAATGGGCACACACACACCCTGGCACACACACCTGGGCACACACTCATAACAGGGCACACTCACACAATGCACACTCATACCAGGTCACAGTCACACCCAGGCATACACTCACAAGCAGGCACACTCACACCCCGGTACACACACTCGGGCACACACTAACATTCTGGCACACTTATACCCAGACACACAATCACACGCGGACACACAGTCAGAGACGAGCACAATCACACCTGGACACACACACCCGGGCACACACTCACGGCCGGGCACACTCACACCCACGCACACATTCAAACCCGGGCACACTCACACAACTGTGAAGACACACCCTGGCACACTTACACTGCACCTACTCACAGCCAGGCACACTCATACCCGGCACACACGCACACCAGGGCACACTCAACTTGGGTACACTCACACACGGGCACACTCACACACCCGTGCACACACTCACAGCTGGGCACATTCAAACACCGGGGCACACACTCACACTCCAGCACACTCACACAGGGCACACTCAGTCAGTCACATACACAACCGGGCACATACTCACACCCGGGAACATTCACACTCTCAGAGAGGCAAACACAAGCCGGTCACACTCACAAATGGGCACACACACCTGGGCACACACTCACAGCAGGGCACACTCATAATGCACACTCATACCAAATCACACTCACACCCTGGCACACACATGCAGACACACACTAACATTCTGGCACACTCACACCCGGACACACAATCACACACGGGCACACAGTCAGAACCGGGCACAATCACACCCGAGCACACTCTTACCTAGACACACACACCCAGGCACAACTCACGGCCGGGCACACTCACACAACCTGGGCACACACTCAGAGCTGGTCACACTCACACCCACACACACAGTCACACCCAGGCATAGTCACACAACCGTGAAGACACACCCGGGCACACTTGCACTTCACATACTCACAGCCAGGCACACTCATTCACACTCAGCCAGGCAACACATTCACACTGGGGCACACTCAAACACCAGGGCACACTCAACCTTAGCACACACACACCCTTGCACACACTCACACCCGGGCAAACTCAAACACCCAGGCACACACTCACATCCCGGCACACTCACACAGGACACACTCACACAGGGCACACTCACAGCCAGTCACACACACACAACCAGGCACACACTCATACCCAGGCACATTCACACCCATGCACACTCACAAACAGGCACACTCACTCCCGGCAAACATTCACACCTGGGCACACTCTCGAAAGGGCACACACAAGCCAGTCACAGTAACAAATGGGCACACACCCACCTGGGCACACACTCACAACAGGGCACACTCACACCCAGGTACATACTCACACGCGGGCACACTCACACTCGGACACACACACGCAGCCACACACACATGCTGGCACACTCACACCCAGACACACAATCACACGCGGGCACAAAGTCACAGCCAGGCACACTCAAACCCGGGCACACTCACACCCGGGCACACACTCTTGGCCAGGCACACTCACTAATCTGGGCACACAGTCACAGCTGGTCACACTCACATCCATGCACACACTCACAACCAGGCACTCTCACACCTGGGCACACTCACACCCGGACACACACTCATACCCGGGTACACTCACACACATGCACCCTCACAGCAAGTCACACTCACACAACTGGGCAAAACTCACACCGGGGCACACACTCACACCTGGTCACACTCACACCCGGGCACACAGAAAACTGGGCACCCTGGCTCTAGGGCACATACTCACACCCGGGCAAACTCACACCCATGCACACTCACCCCCGGTCAAACTCACATATGGGCACACTAAAAAATGGGCAGAGTAACACCCGACCACACACTCCCACTCTATCACACTCCCACCAAAGCACACAAACCGGGGCACACACTAACAACCGTGCACACATACATGCAAACTCATACCAAGTCAAACTCACCCCTGGGCACACACTCACATCCGGATACACTCACACCCACACACACCGAAGCCAGACACACTCACATACCAGCACACTCACATACCAGCACACTCACACCCAGCCACACACTCACACCCTGTCACACTCACACTCGGGCACACACTCAAACGAGGGTACACTCACATACCCGGCCACACACCCACACCCAAGGACACTCACACAGGGCACACTCATAGCCAGGCACATTCACACCAGGCCATACTCACACCTGGCCACATACAGCTGGGCTCACTCACACCCATTCACACCCACACCGGGTCACACTCACACATGCTCACACTCACACATGGGCACACTCACATACGGGCACACACTCAGACCTGGGAACACTCAAACATATGGACACTCACACCCAGTCACACTCACACACCCCTGCACACACTCATACCCGAGCACAATCATACCTGGGCACACTCACACCTGAGCACACACAAACACCCAGTTACACTCATACCCAGACACAAACTCCCACCCGGGCACACACACATCCAGGAAACTCACACACACGGGCACATACTCACGTCCGTTCACATTCACACCTAGGCACACACTCACACCTGGACAAACACTCACTCACAGACACACACACACCCAGGGCACATTCACACACATGCACACTCACACCAGGTCACACTCGCACACCTGGACAAAAACTCACACCTGGGCACCTTTAATTTGGGCACACTCACACCCATGCACACTCACACCCAGTCACACTCACAACAAGGCACACTCACAGTAGGGCACACACGCACAACCAGGCACACTCACACTCATGCACACTCACAACCGGTAACACACATAGGAACACTCACACTCATGCACACTCACAACCGGTAACACACATAGGAACACTCACACACCTAGGCACACTCACACAGGGCACACTCACACACATGCTAACTCATACCGGGTCATACTCACATCCAGGCACACACTCACATCCGGGCACACTCACATCCATGCACACTCACACACTGTCACAGTCACAGAAGGGTACATTCACACCCGGGCTCAGTCACACTGGGACACACTCGGACCACGGCACACTTGCACCTGGACACACTCGCACCCGGCACACACTCAGACCCAGGCACACTCTCACCCGGTCCCATTCACACACAGTCACATTCACAGCCATGCACACTAATACTCAGTCACACTCACACCAGGTTATACTCATACTCAGGCACACACACAACCGGGCACACACAAACCTCAGCACACTCACACCCGCACACACTCATAGCTGGGTATACACGCAAATGGCCACAGGCGCACCCGGGGATACTGATACCCAGGCACACTCGCACCCTTTCACACACTTGCACCTGGGCACACTCACATGAGGGCACAGTCAGACCCGGGCACACACTCACACCGAGGCACACTCAAACCTGGTCACACTCACACACGGGCACATTCACACCTGGGAACACACTCACACCCGGGCACACAATCACACCCGGGCATACTCACACCCTTTCTCATTCATACTTGGTCACACTCACACAGGAGCACACTGAAACGCAGGCACACACACATCCAGGCACACACACATCCAGGCACACTCACACCCGTGCACACACTCACACCTGAACACACTCACACCCGGGCACACTCACATGCAGGCACACTCGCACCACGCCACACTCACACCAGGAAACACACTCACACACATACACACCCTTACCCGGGCACACGCACACCCTGGCAAAGTCACATACTGGCACACTCACAGGTGGGCACACTCACACCTGGGTACACACTCACACCGGGCACACAGTCACACCTGAGCACAGTCATACCCGGGCAGTGTCGCACCTGGGCACACACTTGCTCCTGCGCGCACTCCCACTGGGTCTCACTCTCATACAAGTACACTCACACCCGGGCACACACTCACACCTCAGCATGCTCACACCCAGGCATGTTCACACATAGACACACTCATATTCGGACACACTAACACCCAGACACTCATAACTGGGCACGCTCACAGTGTTACACACTCACACCCGCACACCCTCACACCCAGGCACACTCCCACTTGGGTATATTTACACCCAGACTCTCACATCTGTACACACTCACACCCAGACACACTCACACTGAGACACTCACACCTGGGCACACTCACAGGCATGCACACTTACACAGGGACAAAATCTCATCCGGGCACACCCACACCAAGGCATAGTCACACCAAGACACAATCACACTCGGGCCCAATCACACCCGGGCACACTCACACTCGTGCAAACACACATTCGGGCGGACTCACATTTGGGCACACTCACACCCATACACACTCACCCCTGGGCACAAAAACACCCGGGCACATTCCCACTCGGGCACACTCACAGCAAGTCACAGTCACATCTGTATACACTCACACTCGGGCACACTCTCACCCAAGCCCACTGAAACCTGGCCACATTCTCCCCCGGGTACACTCACACTGTGGCACCTTCCCTAACCCTAACCCTAATCTGAACCTGAACCCTAATCCTAATCCTAACCCGAACCCAAAACCTAACTCTAACCATAACTAAAACCCTAACCGTAACCCTAACCCAAAGTAGAACATGAACCCGAAGCGAACTCTAACCCTAACCCTAACCTAACCCGAACCCGAACCCCAACCTTAATTCTAACCCAAATCTGAACCCGAATCCAAACTCTAACTCTAACCTGAACACGACCAGAGCCACAATGTTGAGCAATGGAGAGGAAGGAGCCAGAGGACCGGAAGGAGTGGAAGGCAGAGGGAGAGGGAGAACAGAGGCTGAGGAGAGGTCCTGGAGCAAGGACCAATGACATGGAGATGGACCGGACCTAAGATTTCACAAAAAGCAGGTACAATGTGGGAAAGCTAAATGTTAGGAAACTCTGAGGGCTTGGAGGTTCATGGTGTACTAACTATTGCCCAGCACTGTGTTCCAGGTTAATTAAACAACCCAGTCTCTGTTTAGTGATTTGGGTATACAGCTGGTTTAGGATTAACAGCAGCGTTACTAAAAGATAGATCAATAGTAAATATTAATCAATGCTTACTTATGATTAACACAATCACTGTGCCTTCTTTGATGATCTGGGTACACAGATGCTGTGCTTACAATGGACAATCAAGTTTAGATCCACTTTCTAATGAAATAATTGAGCAATCATGTAATAACTGCCAACCTAATCTTCAAGGAAAAAGAATAGTTTTTTCTGAGTAGTTTGGGGTAATATTTACCTTATAACTAAGTTATGTGATTCATATGTGTTTGTGTGCGGGTAGGTGAACATGAGTGCAGAAGCCAGAATAATATCAAATCTCTAGAAACAGGGTCCTCTGTAGAGCACTTTTCATTACTCAGACATTTCTCCAGGTATTTTGGAATAATCTTAAGTCATCCTGAATGAGGTATCCCCAAAGCAGAAAGACACACATGGTATATACTCACTTATATAGACCTATAAGATAGAATAAACATACTGAAATCTACACACCTAAAGAAGATAAACAAGAAAGAGGACCCAGGGTAAGATGATCAACCCTCACTTAGAAAGTCAAATGGGATGGACAGTGAATGTAGGAGAAAACAAGTAACAGGACAAGAACCGGCCACAGAGGGCCTCGGAAAGACTCTGCCTAGCAGGGTATCAATGAAAATATTAAGAAACATAACCAACCCTTTGGCAGAGTGCAGGGAATCATATGAAAGAAGGGGGAGTTAGTATGACCTGGAGAGGACAGGAGCTCCGCAAAGACCAAATATATCATGGCACAGGGGTCTTTATGAGACTGTCTCTCCAACCAAGGACCATGTATGGATATAACCTAGAACCCCTGCTTGTGTGTAGCAAATGGTAGCTCAATATCCAAGTGGGAAAAGGGACTATTTTGGACATGAACTCAGTGGCTGGCTCTTTGACCTCCTTCACCCCCACCCCCCGAGGGAGGAGCAGCCTTGCTAGGCCACAAAAGAGGACATTGCAGCCAGTCCTGAAGGTACCTGATAAACCAGGGTCAGATGGAAGGGGAGGAGGTCCTCCCCTATCAGTGGGCTTAGAGGGGGCAGGGAGGAGATTAGGGAGGGAAGGGGGGGATAGGAAGGGAATGCAGGAGGGGGCTATGGCTGGGATACAAAGTACATAACCTGTGATTAATATAAAAATGTTAAAAAAAGAAAAAGAAAGATATCCTTGTTTCTTCTCACATGACAAAAACCATAGGATGCAAAGGTAACACTAGACATGTAGCTACTAACTGATGTCTCAAAAGTTACCCCTACAATTGATTAAAACTTAAACACTTGCACTAATAGCCTACTGATGACTAATATATTGAAATTATTTTCCATTGCTTTTGTACATTGGAATTGGAATTCTTAGAAGAGTTTAGTGAGAGTTTCAGGTTCCATTTGTGTGAGTTACCTTTCTAGATGTGGATGGCCTGCTATAGACAACTGAAGGTATGGCAGATGGCAGATAGGCACTTTTCATTGGTGGCTTGATCGTGCACCTGATGACAAAGAGCTTTGTGTATTGTCAGCTAGTAAGAGAGGACATTGTTTCTCATTATCTTGATTCCTCCATTGGTTTGTGTGTCTGTCACTGACATTGAAATTGGTTTCCTTAGAAATATGCAAAGGCAGAAACACAAGTTACGTCACTTATTTTTGCATCCTTCTTTTGTTTACAGTTACACATAGACCTGAATATTAAAACACAAAATCCCTGGGTCCACTGTGGCAGCCACCTATATATTATATTAACGTACACTCATTTCAAAGTTGTTTGTTAAAATATTTACAAACAACCTGATACATTGCTCAATACACTGAGAAAATGTTAAGGTCCGTGTTTACAGAATTTTTAAATATTAAAATAATAATCAATCCTAAGCAATAAAATTACATATTTTTCTAATTTAACTACTTATCTTTTTATCATGTTAGCACACTACTAAATTTCTTCATAGTAGTCAAAATAAGTGTCTAACATAGTTCTTATTTGATTGTGAGTTCTAATTTTTGACAGTTTGTTTTTTTTCTAATTCTTATTCGGTCCTTTATAAAGTTAAAAACTCAAATATGTAACTGTCAGTTTAAGTGACATTTTGCTAAAATATTTTTAAAATATTTATTTATAGAGCTTTGCTTTACAAGGTTCTCTACAGAAACATCGAGTAGGTTGTCCATTAATTTATAAAAAGGTGATTATTATGAGCATTACCTCACATGACTATGGAAGGCTGGAGATGCAATGTGGAGAACCAGACAACACAGGAATAAACCAGGTAGAGAAATGTAAACACCACCGTGCCACATATCCTTTGTTCTATACCAGCGCCTTACTTGTGAGATATGGTACGGCAATGGCGACACAAATTTGTAGAAGTAACCAACTAAGAACTGATTTGACTGAAGGACCACTCTAGGAAATAAAACTCATACCCAACACTGTTTGAGTAATGAAGAACTAGAGAGTAGATATTTCCGGGGTCTAGGGCAAAACCAAACACTATACATTAAAAAAATATGAAACAACAAAAGCAACAATGATATTATGCTATATCCATAGATCAATGTCTTGTTTAGCTATCATTAGAGAAGTTTCATCCTACAGTGCATAGGAACAAATACAGAGAACCACAGCCAGGCATTATTCAGAGAATGAGAGACCTTGGAACACTCAGCTTTATGTGGGCTGTCTTCATCCAATTCCTCTCCTGAGAACTCTGGGAACCCTGCAGCAGAGGACGACCAAAGAGAGGAAAAGCTAGAGGAGATGGCAGACACCAAAAAACCAGGCCCTCTAACTCAACATAAACAAAGCTCACATGAGTACACAGAGAGTGAAGCAGTATACTTCATGCGTCTGCACTAGGACCTTTACATATATTATGGCTTCCAGTTTAGTGTTTTTTGTGAGATTCTGAGTGTATGAACAATAGCGTCTTTGATTCTTGGTCCTTCTCTTGAGCTTTCTCTGTGTTTTTTGTCCAACTTTGATGTGATAGATTTTGTTTTTATCTTATTATATTTTATTTTGTCAGATTTTAATATCATTTATTTTAAGACTGTTCTTTTCTAAGAACAGACAGGAAAGGAATAGATCTAGATAGGAGGAAAGAGTGGGGAAGTTGGGTGAAAGGAGGAAAACAGTAATAAAGCTATATTATTTGAGAAAAGAATCTACTATCAATAAAAAGAAAAGCAAAAACCAAACCAAAGCAAAGCAAGCAATAAAACTACAAAACAAAACAAGTACTCACACTATGGATATTTTAATTTTATTTAAAAATTTAAAAAATTATTTATTTATGATATTTGTATTGTGTTTGTGTTTGTTTGTGTGTGAGTGTGCATGCATTCATGCATGTCATATGTGTACTGGTGACTGCCATGGTATATGTGTGTTTAGGTTGGAGTCAGTTCTGTTCCACCGTGTGGCTCATGAGGAGAGAATTTACATAGTCAAGCTTGTCAGCTATTGTTTTTTTCCACTGAGATGTCTCAATAATCCCTTAATTAAATTTTAAATAGTTCTTTTTGTTGGTAAGTTTTCCAATAATAGCTTAATCGCTTAACTTCAGAGAGAATTTTATTTCTTTTTTTCCACAATTTATTTATTTAAAATAAAGTTTTTATTTTTTAATATTAGTTACAGTTTATTAACTTTGTATCCCAGCTGTAGCCTGCTCCTTCATTCCCTCCCAACTCCACTCTCCTCCCTCATTTCCAAGGGAGAATTTTATTTCTTAAAAGTATAAATTTATCATAGGATATCACTGTCCTTTTTAGAATTTTGCTTATTTCAAGGCTTTTGTTGCAATTTTCTTTTCCTTGAGCAAAATTTCATTAGCATTCAGGCAGTTTTATGCCTGTAACATCTAAACTCCTATGGAATAATGTTCAAATTACTTAGATGTGTGTACATTTTCCTTTGCAATTCTACTAATGGCTTTATTATATACACATAAATATTTGTACTTTATTTCAATCTCAGCAAATTGAAATATGATTTGAAGAAAAATGAGATGCCTATTTCAGTCGATAAAATGTATTCTGTGTAAGACAAATAAAACAACAACAATATGTATTAGTATGATTTAGGATAGCCAGAATATGGACTTCCAGATGCTGATGTCAAAGGAGCCTCGCACAACAGCCTGATATCAGAAATCTGAGTTGATGAGCGCACATCTCTCAGGTAAGTAGCAGGAGGAGACATCTGTGCTGGCGAAAATGCTGACAGAAAGCCAATCTACACACTCTCCTCTCCCCCAGTGAAGCGGGCTTCTCAGCTACAGCTCAGCCAAATATTAATGCAGTTTTTGTTTACTAAGGCCAGTAAGGTTCCATTGCTCTAATGGGTACTACTTCCAGCTGCCCCAAGACATCTATTTATTCAAATAGTAAATAATATTACTGAAGTTAATGTAGTATTGCCGGGAAAACAAAATTGGAATGAACTCACATAGTGTGATATTTCTTCTAAAGGGGGTCTTATGAAAGACAGTTAAAAGACATTGGCTTTTGAAATTATATACCAAGGTAGTTTTTATAGTAAATGATATACAGATATTTGTATATATGAAACTTTTATACCCACATATATTTTTTACAGTATATATCAAATTCAGTAACATACATACACATAATTTGCAAATGATGTTTTTTCTATGCTGTGCATTCAGCTGTATTTTATACACTACATATGATGCAAAAAAATTATGGTCACCATGTTACTGTGTTTCAGATATGACCAGGTCTTTGGTGTTTGGCTGTGTGATTCTGAGTCTATGACTGTCCAACTCAGACTTATGTTTTGCCATGAATTTCCTCTTTATGTGCTTCAAATAAGTGCATAATTACAGATTTAAGATCATTTTCCTATGTTTCAGCTGCAAAAGAATATCCATTGATTTTTAGAGATTCTGGTGAAGCCATGATATCCTGGTTTTTGCTGCTGTATTCATACGCCAGCCTCTAAGCAACTGGTTGTGTAGCCTTGACTGACTATTCCCGGAGTCTGTATTGCAGACTGGGTCCACCTGTCTCTGGAGTCTTGCGTGGTCTCCTCTGGAATCGCTGTCTTTGCTGGCTCACTGTCTGTGACCCAGATATGCCAGGTAGCTGGAGCAGAGGTGGAAAGATCCCTGAGCTTAGAGCTTCTGCAGTGTCCCACTAGCTTCCTTGAGGTAGCAAACAATGAGACTCGATTACTTTGCCTGGTTCAGCGTCCCTGGGTTCACTGGTTGTGCTGGGCTCGTTGTTTATGACTCAGGTGGGCAGAGTAGAGCCGTGCTTGCCCCACAGGACTGGAGGGTGAGAGTGAGCACCAGCAGCTGCTGTGACCACGAAAGTGTCCACAGGACAGTGAGAATTGGCTCCATGGTTTCGAGCCAGGAGCTGGCAGTACCCAGAAGGTGTCTGTGAGAGTGGGCACCTAAGTTGGAGCCTCACCCTTTGTACAGGAAGGTATCCACTCCACAGGCAGTGAAGGTGAGCGCCCAAGGTCTAAACCCCAGGTGCTGGTCACAGGAAGATATCCACAGAAAGCGGGCTTGGGCAGCTATGGCCTCAGGCTGAATTGTCAGAGCTGCTCGTGTGCTGTGCCACTGGTCCTTGGAAGTTATCCACAGATGGTGGGTTTGGGTGGGTGGCCTAGGGCTGTAGCAGTGAGGGCTGGGAGCCTGGGAATTTTTCCCAGTATTAGCCTGGTGTTCTGAAGATGGAGCTTCGCATTTCCCCCTGGATTCTCCTTTCACCTGAGAAACAAGAAGTCGGGGGTTGGGGGCTACAGTATGGCCTGCTTTTCTCCCTGCTCTCACTGTTGAGCTGCAGTTCAGATACCCTGCATGGTCAGCACCGCCATCTTGGAGCTTCTTTATGTTCTTGAGTGGAGAAGTGACTAGTTGCTTTAGACTTTTCCTTGTTTGCTCAGCCATGTTCGTAGCAGCTTCATTCATAATAGCCAGAATCTGAAAACAACCCAGATGCTCCTCAAAGGAGGAATGGATACAGAAATTGTGGTACATTTACACAATGGAATACGACTCAGCAATTAAAAACAAGGAAATCATAAAATTTAGCAGGTACATGGTGGGAACTAGAAAAGATTATCCTGAGTGAGGTATCCCAGAAGCAGAAAGACACACATGCTATAGATGTACTTATAAGTGGATATTAGACATATAATATAAAATAAACATACTAAAATCTGTACACCTAAAGAAGCTAGGCAAGAAGAAGGACTCTGGGTAAGACGATCAATCCTCATTCAGAAAGGCAAATGAGATGAATATCAGAAGAGGGAGAAAACAGGGAACAGGACAGGAGCCTACCACAGAGGGCCTCTGAAACACTACCCAGCAGGGTATCGAAGCAGATGCTGAGGCTCATTTTCATTTTTTTTCTTTTTTCTTTTCATGCAAGAGAGTGAGAAAGAGGGCGATGTATTGGTGAAGAGGTGTCAATGATCTGGGGAGTGATGAGAGGGGTACCATAATCAAAATGTTTCATAATGTTGTATGAAAAACATTATTTTCATTTAAAAAGATTTACAATTACCAATATACATATGTGTAAGTCAAATAATTTAAATGTCTACCACAAGTTTCTTTTACATTAGATAATATGTCGAATGCATTTGAAATATTATAGGTGCAAATATTATAGTATTGAACTAAATCTTTGAAAAATCTCAATTCTAAGTTGTGTGTTTTTTGGTGTTTTGAAAATATAAAGAAAAGCAGATGCTTTGTAATTTCTCTCCCTGTATAAGCTTGTAGAGTTGTCCTTTCTTGTCACATTTTAGTTGTATGTTTCAACTGTTATATTTAATGTTTAAAATGTTTACTTGAAACTTGTACAAATTTGTTTATTTAAAAGTAATGTTTCTTTGAGACTTGATTTACTTGTTTATCATTTCTGTTTTTCCTCTTACTGTTTTGTTTTGTGTGATTTTTGAATAAAAAAATAATATGAGTTCTGTTGTCTTAAAATGTTTTTGTAGGCAGTCATTAGTCATCTATCAACTGCAAAAGATAGTCTTTGTTAAACTGTACTTAGTAAAAAACTGAGGAGTATACTAAAATAAAGGGGAAGAAACTGGCTGCCAGTTAATTTATTCACAAGTGAATATTTATTCATGTCATTGTTTTCCAGTGACTGATTTCAGATATTTGACTATGATGGACACTGTGCTGAGAATTATGCCTCAGTTTTGCTCAAATAAGAGCTGTTTTGTTTTGATGCCCTGCAGCTTTTTTTTTTTTTTTACATTTTAACTGTCATTGTTTATTACTGTTTGGCTACCCTCTCTATAATTTCAGCAGCATCTTAAACAAAAAATGTGTCTATGTACAATGGGGGAACAAAACCCCAAAAAACAAAATGGTTTGCAACACCAAGTAAGGGCCACAGTTTAACTGTACACATTAAGGGGCGTTTGGTAGGGAAAGCTTGTTTTCTGTATCATGGACAACTTACATGGAAGTCTCAGCATTATGACTAAGACAATAAAGAAAAAAAATTCCTTACAAGAATGAAATACAGCGTCCTGAAAAATATTGCTTTCTATTACACAAGGCAGTTAGAAAATGTTCACATTTTAACAAATCTGTATAAACTACAAGAAACATTCCATGAGACCATGATCCCACCTTGATGCTAAGAACTTTCTAGAAATGTAGAATAACCATGAACAATTTATGAATCTAGTATCTAGAACGTAAAAGACTGATTTAAAGAACTTAATATGTCCAACATGGATCATTTCATATGCCTTGATTGTTAATGAATGCCTGTTTTTAATATCTCTCTATGATGTACAGTCAACTTGTGCCTTCAAGGAGGTCATTCAATTTTTTTTTTTTTTAGCAAAAAAGCAATATTATTTAGCAGCAATTAAAGTACCTTCAAGAAGACTTTAAAAAATACAGTATCCAAGTAGAAAAGCCGTATTTTTAAACATTTGTACAAGAATAAGCTGCTGAAACTCAGTAATTGTAATATGACAACTGTACAGTAATTTACATTAGAGCCAAAAGGGAATTTATCATTATCCTGCATAGAGCTGGCCTGGTTTTGGTTACACACTGTCTCCTATTTTAATGAACGAGGCCTGGAAACAAAAGAAAAATGCCTGTTAATTCTAAAACACTGAAAGCCCAGGAAATACTGTGATTTAGTGACTTTAACTGATTTGAAATAGGCAGCTCTTTGTGTTAAAGCTGTAAAGTGTCCAGAAATGACAGCTCTCCCTTTGACACAACCAGTTAAGGGAGGATGGGGGTGGGGGACGGCGGCGATGACAGATTTGTGATTCGAGGTACAACTTGGTAAAAGCCAGAATCGGCAAATGACAAAGTCTGTAACTGTCCAAAACCCTAATTCTCACATTCTGTTATAAAACACACTGGCTGCCATCCCTCCGTTCTTGCTCTGGTTTCTGCAGATCAGCTGCTGAGTGCTGACGCTGTACCAGGCACTGTAGCTCCCGTCTTACAAATTCTCATAATTTTTCCACGTGTTCTTAAATAATGAAAAACTACCCTTCATATTCAAACTCTCTGGTAACAATCAAATATATTTAGGTATTACAAATGTTATTTACAGTGTCCCCCTCCCAGCGCTACACCGTGTTCCTGTTCCATGCTGCTCAAGGAGCATGAGGAGTATGCACTCAGCCACTGTCCGTGACCCACTCTCACACAAGGGACTCCAGGGAGAGCTTTAGTTCACAAATGCTTTTAAACCATGTCCCATGGAAAAACAAAAACACTCAATTTCAAGTAGGCATCTGGAAGCCAATCAAAGAAATCATGCCACTGTTGGAGGAGAGTCAGTATGTAATTATGCTTGAAGAAGGCGGTGTGGGAGCTGCCGCCAGCCCAGACATGTGTAGGTTTCCTGAAGACTTTGATCTTCTCATGTGTGGCAGAAGGTATGGGTCATTTGCCAGCTGGTGTACATCAAATCGATCTTCTTTTAGGTAAGCCAAACAGTGTCTTATGAAGAAGGCCTTGGCTTCACTCCTTACAACTGGTTTTATGGGACTTCTGTGGCTTTTAGTGTTGTGTTTTCCTGAAGAATGTCTTGTTGAGATTGATTGTGACTGTTGGGCCTCTGAGGCGGAATCCCAAAATGATTAGTAAATTCGAACTTGATGCACAAGCAAGAGGTGTTTATTCAGATACCAGAGCACTCTGGGACCCCGCTACCTGCTCCTGTTGAAGGAACAGTGCGGAGTGCCCAGCAACGAAATTACAGAGTTTATAAAGGCAAAAACCA
>CM053760.1:15725-42787 GCA_028658305.1 Pachyuromys duprasi
GCAAGAGGTGTTTATTCAGATACCAGAGCACTCTGGGACCCCGCTACCTGCTCCTGTTGAAGGAACAGTGCGGAGTGCCCAGCAACGAAATTACAGAGTTTATAAAGGCAAAAACCACAAAACAGGAGGGGGTCCAGGAGTAAAAGACTTTTCTCACAGAGCAGTCTATGATTGTTTATCATCAGGAAACAGGAGGGGGGTTTAGGGGAAAAAGACCTTTCTCACAATCATTGATTGTCACCAGGTGCAGCCGGGAGGGAATGGTTAGAAATTGTTTAGGTTTTCTTATCTACAACTTCAGAAGGGTGTCTCTTAGAAACATTTTGTATCAGATCCGGGTCCGATAATAATTACAACTCACAAGCTTTAGTTCCCATGGTTGGTTCCCTTGGTTAGTTCCTTTTGTTAGGGCCAAGTTAAAAATTTTCCATCCTTACAAAAATATAAGCTATAAGGCAACTAAGAGAAACATAGGTTACAAAGTTAGTCTGATTCTTTCAGTGACCAAATGGTTTTCTCCTATAGAGACACTAGAAGAAGATGACTCCAACTGACCACACATCAACTTTTTTGGAGATCTTCTGTGGTTCTTTTCCAACTACAAAGCACTCAGGAGGTAAATACCAGTAAGTGCCTGCCCCTTGGGAAGTCAGGTCCATTCTATCAACCATAGCTATCATTGTCCATAATCTTGGACAGACCAAAGTCAGTGATTTTGATTTCTCCACATGCTGTTCCATCAACCAGAAGGAAATTTCCTGGTTAAGGTCATAATGTATTGTAGGAGGTTTGATCTCATTGAGATACCGCAAGGCATCTTCCAGACATCGTTAAATGATGGTGTTCTTGTCTGCTGTGGGACTTACTCGGACTTTACTGTTTCTTAGATTCTTGAAAAAACTTTTTAAAACATCGTTTTTCTATTTGGCTTCCAAGAGTCTAAGAGATAGATCATTTACATTTCTGCAAGAGCTAGCCACTGCACTAAGACCTCATGCATCTGTACAGCAAAAGGCAAAAGGGAGAAAACAATACTCAGAGAAAATAAATTATCTGTTAGCTCCGTAACTGTAGTTTAGAACCCAAAAGCAGGCTATTTTCTGAAAAATCAATGAGGGATAGGTAAGCATTTCTCCTAGACACCAATTACACAAGTGAGATTCTCTGGACAGGGAAGTCACTGTGAAAGGAGATTATCTTCAGAACATTTGCTGTCCTAGTATTTTCTTTGAACCAAATATCTAGGTAAGGGTTATCCATAAAACTCAGATACTGACTTCTACTATCTTAACCTTAGTGGTCACATGAGATGATTTTTCTGGAATTTAAAGTCCCATGATGTAACCCTTGTAGAACTCTTTGTCCTTCACTAGTTCCGTATCCTTTTGGGTGACCATTATTTCCAACAGAGCAGAAATTAAAAAAAAAAAAGTACCAGAGGAGTGGGACTTGGTCTTGATGGGCCGCCATTGAATATTTTTGATGGTGCCTGGTAGTCTTCACTACATGGCAAGACCAGGCAGTTTTGACCTGAATGAACAGAAGTAATAAAGCAGATGTGTCTTCGGGATGAATAAATAAAGTAATTCAATTTACAACTTTTATATAGGTTGTGGTTGCTCATAAGGCAATAGACACTTTTGTATAAGTTATGTCAAAATACCTTAAAAGGAAATACGGTGCTAAAACTTTAACTCCCACTCTCAGGTGAGATTTTCTCATCACCTAGCTTGTGTTCCACCTCCACTGTGCTGTAGTGGACGAGGATAATTCCATCTTAAAGCTTTATTTACTGGAAGCTTCATTTACTTTCATTTGTCAAGGGCTGAATCCCAGTGGGTAGATGGTTTATTATCTGTCTTGTAAAGATGACAGGAATTATGCAAGGAGAAAAGGCTGATTATTTTCCTATGCCTTTGGCTGGAATGTCTCTCTGCCTGGGAGCTTCACATTTAAATATTCATTATGGTGTGCTGTACTTCCTTAGCCTGTTCCTAAGATGTCCATTGGCTACTTATAAGTAGAAGACCTAGTTCCAGACAATGCATTGTCCTTGGTTGGTGTTTCAGGCTATATAGGCCCCTCTAGGTTCTGGTTGATTGGTGCTGATGGTCTTCTAGTGGATTGTGAGGTAGTATCTATCTTTGTCACTAAGGTGTGTTTCTTTTATAATTTTTTATGTATTAAAATGTATTCACTTTGTATTCCACCTGTAGTCCTCTCCCTCTTCTCCTCCCATGCCCCTTCCTTAGTCCACTGATAGGGGCTGACTCTAGCCTATCAGATCTCATCAGGACTGGATGCACTGTCTTCCTCTGTGGCCTGGTAAGGCTGCCCCACTCCTCAGGGGCCAGCCACTGAGTTCATGTCACAGACAGTTCCTGATCCCTTTACTAAGGAACTTAGACACTGAGCTGCCATGGGCTACATCTGAGCAGGGGTTCCAGGTTATCTCCATGAATGGTCCTTGGTTGGAATATCAGTCTAAGAAAAGACCCCTGGGCCCAGTTTTTTTTTTTTTTTGTTCTGTTGCTCTCCTGTCCCCTCCCTCCAGGTCTTTCTACCGCCCCCTTCTTTCTTAAGATCCCCTGTACTCTGTCCAAAATTTGGCTATGAGTCTCAGCATCTGCTTTATTACCCAGCTAGGTAGAGTCTTTCAGAGGCCCTCTGTGGTATACTCCTGTCCTGTTCCCTGTTTTTTCCATCTTCCAAGATCTATTCTGTTTGCTTTTCAGAATGAAGATTGGCATCTCACTCAGGGTCCTTCTTCTTGCTTAGCTTCTTTAGATGTACAGATTTTAATATGATTATCGATATTATATGCCTAATATACAGTTATAAATGAGTATATACCCTGTGTGTCTTTCTGCTTTGGGGATACCTGTAATGTTAAGGGACAAATTAAGTAAAGACGATAAGGCATACAACAGATCTTCTACATGAAAGAGGTTTATTAGACTGATATAAAGAGAGGGAGAGAAGGAGGTAGCAGGACATGATGGGGGAGAGAGGGGAAAGAGAGACAGGATGCTCCAAAAGAGAAAGGAGAGAGGGCCAAGAGGCTAGGAGCAAGAGGGACCAAGAGAGAAAGGACCAAGAGAGGGACCATGTGTATGGTTGACCCTGTATGGCCACCTGGCTGGCGACACATGATGACATCATAAGTTGCTGGGCAACCAAGAAGAAGGTTTGGTTCCAAAATCATAGCAATACCTCCCTCAGGATGATCTTTTCTAGTTCCCATCATTTGCGTGCAAATTTCATAATTTCCTTGATCTTCACCAACCCTATATCTGACAGAGGGCTAACATCCAGAATATATATAGAACTCAAGAAGTTGGACAGCAACAAATCAAGTAATCCAATTAAAAACTGGGGTACAGAGCTAAAAAGAATTCTCAATAGAGGAATATCGAATGGCAGAGAAACAAAGAAATGCTCAACGTCCTTAGTCATCAAAAAAATGCAAATCAAAGTGATCCTGAGATTTCACCTTATACCCATCAGAATGGCTAAGATCAAAAAACCCCTCAAGTGACAATACATGCTGAAGATGTGGAGAAAGGGGAACCCTCCGCCATTGCTGGTGGGAATGTAAACTTGTGCAATCACTTTGGAAATCAATCTGGTGCTTTCTTAGACAATTAGGAATAGCGCTTCCTTAAGATTCAGCTATGCCACTCGTAGGCACATATCCAAAAGAGGCTCAAGTACACAACAAGGACGTTTGCTCAACCATGTTTGTAGCAGTTTTATTTGTAATAGCCAGAACCTGGAAACAACCCAGATGCCCCTCAACTGAGGAATGGATACAGAAATAATGGTATGTTCACACAATGGAATGTTACTCAGCAATAACAAAAAACAAGGAAATCATGAAATTTGCAGGCAAATGGTGGGAACTAGAAAAGATCATCCAGAGTGAGGTATCCCAGAAGCAGAAAGACACATATGGCACATACTCACTCAGATGTGGATATTAACCATATAAGAGGATAAACATACTAGAATCTATACACCTACATTTACCTAGGTGTAAATTTAACCTAGATTTACACAATGGAATACTACTTAGCAATTAAGGTGTGTTTCTTGAATGCAACAGAATGTTGGATTCTGTTTCTGCAACCATTCTGTTAGCTTGTGACTTTTTATTGAAGAGTTCAGTACATTGATCTTGATAGATATTAGTGGCAAATTATTGTTTGTTTCTGTAACTCTGGAGTTGGTGGCGATAGTGTGTTTGTGTTCTTGTTTTGGTTTTGCTGTTGTGAAGTTACCTCTACTGTGAGATTTTTTTTTTTTTTTTGGTGTGGTTGACATTGCTGGGTTGGAGTTTTCTTTATAGTATTTTCTGTGGGGTTGGGTGGGTGCATACATATTGTATAAATTCAGTTTTATCATAGAATATCTTGTTTTCTCCATCTATGTTGACTAAAAGTTTTCCTGGCTATAGTAGTCTGGGCTGGCATCTGTGTTCTCTTAAAGTCTGTGTGAAATCTGTCCAGGCCCTTCCGGGTTTCATAGTCTCTGTTGAGCAGCTGATAGGTCTTCCTTTATATGTTACTTGACCTTTTTTCCTTGCTGCTTTTAATATTTTTCTTTGTTTTGTAAATGTAGTGATTTGATTATTGTGTGGCAGGAGGAATTTCTTTTCTGATCTACTCTATTTGGTGTTCTGTAAGCCTCTTGTATGTTTAAGGGCATCTTTTCCTTTAGGTTGAAGAATTTTTTTTCTATAATTTTCTTAAAAATATTTTCTGGTTGTCTGTAGCCTTGGCTGTTTGTTCCTGGAAAGTGCATGTTTTTTCAAGACTTTATGATCAAATAAGGAGCTGCTGGACTCCTCAGCTAGAAGAGCTGAACCAAATACTGGATCCTCCAGTCTCTGGAGTCTGGAGTAAGCTTCAGAATTACAAGTGAGGTCCCGGCGAACACTCATGGGTACTGATGTTTTGTTTGCAGCCATGCTGTGGTGGGTGCTTTGCCACAGGTGCCTTAAAGAGGAGGGTCACAGGCTTGGTTGCCAAAAAGGGCAGAGGCACCAGCATGGGTGCCTTGAGGACAGGGGATATGGGCGTAGCTGCCTTGAAGGCTGGGGTGCAGGCATTTCAGGTGGCAGCTTTGGGGGCATGGATGCCTCAGATTGCAGGTATGGGGGGTTCCAGTGCCTCAGAAGGCAGCTGAGCTGTGGCTTATAGGCCTAGCAGACACTGTATTTCTGGTACTCAAATTTGTCTGGGCTCTACCATATTGGATCTGTGATTCTGATTCTATCTGATTTTATTGTCCACCTAGTCTCCACCAGAGGGACAAGTAGAACAGTGATTTGGAGGTTGGGGTGCTGTCCTAAGAATCCTGATGCTACCCTGTGAGGGATCCGAGATCTGGGTGTTGGATCTGAGGCTCTCTGGACCTGGGGGGCCTGCACTTGCTCAAGAATGCTGCAGGGACAGTAGTCTAACAGTTTGTGATTCCTGTACCCAGGGTACGGCCTTTTGGAGCCTGGATCTGAGCATACCCAACTGCTAGGAGGTCCAGTCCAGTCCGGGAAGCACCAAAGCTTACTCTCTGGTTTCACAGTCTCTGATCGGCACTGGACGCTGCCATGTTGGAATATTAATTGGCTCTCTGCCTAGAAGCAAAGGAGTAATGAAAATAAAGCAGTACATGAAAGAATATTAATGGCGAGCACATAAGTAGCCAGTGACAGTGGGAACACACACTGAAGCTCAGCCCTTGAAAGTGCCTCACAAACAGATCAGTATAATGGTCCACATTTAGATTTACTCTCTCTCTGTCCTCATTCCTAACCCCCTTTCCTTCCCTCCTATTCGTCCAGTCCCTTTTTATCTATCCCCTTCCTTCCTCTGTGCTCTTTCCCTCCCCCCCCCCTCCAGAGAAAGGGTGATCTCCTGTGGGCATCAATCTGCCTTGGCATATCAAGGAGGACTGAGTCCATTCTCTTCTATTGAAACTAGGCAAGGCTTTCCATTTAGGGATAAGGGATCAAAAAGCAGGCAAGAGAGTCTGAGGACGCCCTGATTCTGCTGTTTGAGATCCCATTTGAGGACCAAGTTGTTATGTCACATAGGTGTGCATGAGGTGGGGGCTAGATCTGTCCCAAGGGATGATCCCCGGTTGGTGGCTCAGTCTCTCTTGACCCCTATGGGACCAGGTTAGTTGATTTTGTAGATTTTCCTGTGGTTTTATGAAACTTATGAAATTTCAACTTGAATCTTAAAAAATTTTCTTAAGTCGTTGTAGGTATTCGTCTTTGTAAGGTGTACTTAAATTTAATAAAATTGCCACCTTTCCCCTTGTGTTTAGTCATGTCCTTTTAGTACTATTTGATATTTTTATATTAAAAAGGTGTTATAAAAGTTATCAATGTTTGCTTTGTTACATAGATTGAACTGTGGTTATAGTATTGTCCTCAAGCTCCCTGGTCCTTCACTTTGCAACTTTTCTTCTACTTCTCCTTTATCCATTATGCCTCTCTTCACAGCATGTACTTTTCAGTGCTAGTTAGAACATAGATTTCTTCATATTTTCCCAGATTCTAAAATTTTAAATGGTTTATTATTTGTATGCTTTGCTTTTAACGTTTTCAGGAACATTATAAAACACTGGTCTGTAGTAATCTCAACGTCTTTTAGACTTCAGTGTCAATTCTTTTCATTGTTTTGATTTTTCTTGATTTTGGGCCATGTTTTCCTGCTTCCGCATATAGAAGCACTCATTTGTATTGACTACTAGAGAGCATAGATGAATATGAGTTTGAATGACACTACTGCTTTAAAAAAAGCTCAGTATTTGTTATGACAGGCTATTGAAAAATTGGTGAAATCTCTGATTTCTTTCAAGTCTAATTCCATTCTATATTGAAGAAAATAGTTTTATCCTTAGCAGTAAGAGATGACCCATATTTATACTTAATGTTTTGTCTTTCACTGTTCAAAGGAATCCTCCAACTCTGTGTGATCTAGAATTCCAATACAGCTCTGAACCAAGAAATTTCTCTTGCCTGTATTTAGCTTCCAAGCTCCAGCAGAAATTTTCTTAGAGCTCAAGGAATTCTGCCTCCTAAAAATGGATGAACACTTACCTCTAGAACAAAGAAAATCCTCATGCAAATGTATTATGACTAGTCCCCATAGTGCAGTCTTTCTCTAGTCCCCAATTCTTGGTCCTATCCGCAACAGAACGTCACAGACTTAAAATACAGAATATTGTGTTGGTTTAGAATATATCTCTTATTGTACAAAGAAATGTGTTCTCAGGTTGGGGTCTAAGGAAAATGAGAAAATTAACATTTCAAGCATTATTTTCCTATTTTTTTTTTTTTACAGCAGATTTCAGTGAGAGGATGTTTTGAGCCTAGATCTCTATGACAGTTACCATCAGGACTTGAGCTGAATCTGCTATAGTAGTAAGTGACTGAACTTTGTTTATCCTCACATCTGTCCCTAGTTACTGTTATTGAGTGTCATGGACTGCACCCTCACTCCTTGGCTATCATGCAGCATTGTGTACTAATTATGATAGCCCCATTACAAACCTTATGACTAAAATATTGATGATGATCATATCAGGTTATTTTTATACTTAGAGCTATCAACACCAGTATTAGGTCATCTTTTGTGCTATGTCATAGATATATATTTGCTCATCAAATAATCACTGCACACTTTTCAGTGTGAAAATCCATAGTAGCTAAGAACAACAAGTAAAATGAAAACTACAAATCTCTGAAAGTTTAGTCAAGCCTTTATTTTTAGGAAAATAACTGTTATTTTGGTCCCTCCAATAACTGATTTTATACAGCACCTTCTCTAGGCTCAATCTTACAGGAAATTGGAGAACCATAGCCTTCTTAAATTTATAAACGTGCTTCTACTGCTCTTGCAAAGAGGTGCTGAAAAAAGTAATCATGTGTGTTTTTTGTCTTTAACCATAAACTTCCCAAAAATTGAGTGTTAGTAATTAAATGAAACCAAGTAAGTAATAATGTAGCAAATCTTTCAACTGAATAGAAATCAGGTATGTAGAAATTTTCAGGTACGTGAATATTTGTGGAGTGTATCTCTTCTAGTTGTCTTTAACATGTATATAAAGTTATTTAAAAAGTCATGTTTAAAAACTTGTGTAACTGAACATCACATAAAATAATAAATATACACAGTATGTTAATAACATTTAGCTAATTTTTAAATGAAAATAATTTATTAATTTTAAAGTATAGGTTACAATGATTTTCATAAAGCCTCAATAATTAAAAGAAAATTGAAAGTAAAATAGATATTGCTCATAAAAAACAGTATATATCCTTTAGTTGCTTAGAAATATACATTTAAATACTATAATTATTATATAGCACAACTTACTTTATATCTGTAATAATAGACACTTATTTCCTGTTAGTTTCAAATTATATATTTCATAGTATATATGCAGAATAAAGGATGAGAAACAGTAATTTCTCAAATGCTGACATTTACAAAATTTCATACTTTACAGGGAGTAATGAAAGCCATTATTACTCTGCAAAGCATGTTGACCTTTTACTCAGAAACTGATGTGTGCTTTTGGACAGGCCCTATAAAGAAACTTGGAGGTTAAGATTTCATTCTTAGAGGTAGTTAGAGATTTCAAAGGTCACAGCTGTATCCACAATTTGGTCTGCAAGCTAGGGCATAGAATAAATCTGTTTTCCAATGATCAGTGTTTTCTAATACTGTTCTAGAAGCAACAGACTTGTTTGCCAGTGAGTTCTCTCTCTAGTTCTGTGTCTGTCTCTGGAGATTTTAGTTATAAATGGTTTTCTTTAACCTGCATAAAAATACAGTATACATATTTAAAAGAGAGAATTTTATAAGATTTGTCATATGTATACATTTATGAACCAACCCACCATAGTATTTCAGGAAATACATACACACACACACACACACACACATATATATATATACATATATATATATATGGAAACTCTTTACAACTTATTCCTCCTTAAAATGTCCTACAAGAGAATCTTCACATATATATATATATCTTCATATCTCCATAATATATATATATAATGGAAATGTTTCTCTCAGGCTCTTTTACCCTTTCAGATTTTATAGTAAACAAAAATCATCTTTCAAATCAATAAATAAAACAAAGACCCAAACAAACAGCTTTAAGAAGAAGAAACACATGCAGCCAATAAATGTCTTCAAATTGTTCAGTATCTTAAATCATCATGTAATATCATATGAAAACTACTTTGATATTCCATCTCTTCTGACTCAGAATGGCCAAAGTCAAGACATCAAATGCCGCAAATATCTCATAAATGACGAACACTTGCTTATGCAGGATGGAGTGTTAGCTGGTAAGGGTACAATGGAACACTACAGGGATTCTTCACAAAACCTTAAAAATATTATCCAGCTATACTACTCCTGAGAATACAGTGAAAGGTCTATCATAGGACACTTACACATCTAAGACTTCTGCCCTATTCATAATTATTAGCAAACATAAATAGCCTGGATGTAAATCAATAGGTGAATGAATAATGAGAATGTGGTACATATTTAAAATAATTTGATTCATCCATAAGAAAAAATGAAATAATTGTAGTGGATTTAGAATAAATGGATAACACTGGAAATTATTAAACACAGAAAAAAACAGACACAGACATACTTCAACCTTTCTCATATATTCATCCTAGTTTTAATTTTTATGATATGTTTATATGTGAGACTGAGATCACTAAACTAAAAAAATGAATAATAAGAACTGCATGAAGAAGAGATGTTAGCGAGGTGGAAGAGCTTTTGAGAATATATGTTATATGATTGCAGAATGTTTGCTACTATGACAGGTATCAGCAAGAGATTGACAGAGGCATGATGCAGAGGGGTGGGGAATAGGACTAACAAAATGCATTTATGAAAATGCCATAACAAAGACCATAATTTTGCATACTAATTTTAAGAGACTGAAAAATATAATAATTTTACCAGTTTCCCTGTGGATGGATGTTATACCCAAAGTCAATCTTTGCATTTCTTTCTTTTATTATTATTATCATTTTTTATTTTTTATTTATCATTTATTATTTCTTTTTTTATTATTATCATTTATTACAATTTATTCAAGCTATCATTTCCAAGCTATGGTTTTCTCCCTCTTTTCCTCCCAATCCCACCCTCCTTCCCTCTTCTCCTGCTATGCCCTTCCTTTAGTCCACTCATAGAGGACTAGTTGACCTTCTATTTGACCCTAGCCTATCAGGTCTCATCAGGATTGGTTTCATTGTCTTTCTCTGTGGCTTGGCAAGGCTGCACCCCCCCCCAACCCACACAACAGGGGGATGTGATCAGAGAGCCTGCCACTAAAATTCATGGCAGTGAAATTCCCTGCTCCCCTTACTAAGGACCCCAGCTGGAGACTAAGCCTATGGGCTACATCTGAGCAGGAGTTTTAGGTCCTCTTCATGCATGGTCCTTGGTTGGGATATTATTTTCTTCAGGGCCCCCAAGGCTCAGTATTTATGGCTCTGTTGGTCTCCTTCTGGAGTTCCTGTCCCCTCCAGGTCTTTCTATCTCCCCCTTCTTTCATAAGATTCACTGCACGCTGCCCAAAGTTTGGCTGAATCTCAGCCTCTGCTTCAATACCCCCATCAGTAGAGTTTTTCAGAGGCTGTCTGTGTTAGGCTCCTGTCCTGTTCCCTGTCCTCTTCTGTTTCCAATGTCCTTGACATTTGTCCTTCTGAATGAGGATTGAGCACCTTCCCTAGGGTCTTCCTTATTGTTGTTGTTGTTTTTCTTTAGGAGTATAGATTTTATTATGTTTATCCTATATTATATGGCTAATATCTACTTATAAGTGAGTATATACCATATGTGTCTTTCTGCTTCTGGATTATCTCTCTCAAGGTGATCTTTTCTAGTTCCCACCATTTGCCTATAAATTTCATGATTTCCTTGTATTTAATAGTTGAGTAGTATTCCATTGCATAAATGTTCCACAATTTCTGTATCCATTCCTCAACTAAGGGACATCTGGGTTGTTTTCAGCTTCTGCTTGTTACGAATAGAGCTGCTGTGAACATTGTTGAGCAAATGTTCTTGTTGTGTAGTTGAGCATATTTTGGATATATGCCTCATAGTGTTATAGATGGATCTTGAGGTAGCCCTATTCTTAATTTTCTGAGAAAGCACAAGATTGATTTCCAAAGTGGTTGTAGAAGATTACATTCCCCCCAGCAATGGAGGAGGGTTCCCCTTTCTCCACATCCTCTCTAGCATGTGTTGTCACTTGAGTTTTTGATCTTAACAGTAAAGGCAGTATACTGCAAGCCTATAGCCAACATCAATCTAAATGGAGAGAACCTTAAATCAATACCACTGAAATCACGGACAAGGCAAGGCTGCCCACTCTTTCCATATCTCTTCAACATAGTACTTTAAGTTCAAGCTAGAGCAATAAGAAAACTAAAGGAGATCAAGGGAATACACATTGGAAAGAAACCAGTCAGAGTATCACTAAAGGGTACTCCTTCAGCTGATAAACACCTTTAGCAAAATGGCTGGACACAAAATTAACTCAAAAAAAAAATCAGTAGCCCTGAGTTTTCAGACAAATGGGCTGAGGAAAATTAGGGAAATAACACTCTTTACAATAGCCACAAATAATATAAAGTACCTTGGTGTGACTCTAAGCAAGCATGTAAAAGACCAGTATGAAAAATTTCAAGTCTCTGAACGAAGAAGTTGAAGAAGATATCGCAAGACGGAAAGATAGCCCATGATCGTGCATTGGTAGGATTAACATAGTATAAATGGTCATCCTGCCAAAAGCAAACTACAGATTCAATATATTTTTTTCTTTTCATTTCCTATCCTTTTCTTAACAGTTCATGTGGTTGTTAGAAGATGAACTTGATTCTTCTAGAACAGTCAAGTGATTTTAACCACTGACCCATTGTTCTAGGGCCAGTTTCTGATATTTCTATGTAATATGTAATGTTCTGTTTTTTTGTCATGTCGTTTTGTAGTTGAAATTCAGATTTCCCATATACTGGCATGTATTATTCCAAGTAGCATTGAATAATTTGTTCTACATTTTTCTTCAGTGTATCATATATGTGGAGATAGCTGACATCAAACTTAATTCATTAGAATCTGTTTTTATTTGTGCTTTTCCTATCATTATCATTACTTATTTGAATTCTCTATCTTTCTCTCCTGCTTCCCATTGTCTTGGTCTGGTTTATATTTTTGAACGTCATAGCTTCCTCTTCTGATTTCCCACTTCTTTCAGCACAATTTCTATACATACTTCATAGAAGTTTCAATACATTGTGTGAACATGTTACATTTCCATTCTTACTGGGTTAGATCTGAGTTTAAATATGATCCAGAATACTTTTTACTATTTGCGAAGAACTGAAAATAATTTCTGAAATTTAAATGTTACCTTCTATGTGAATAAAATTAATAGTTACAAATTTCTGGAGTTCTATACGTTCAAAATTATTTCCACTCTCAACTCTTCCCCCATTTTATTTAAGATTCTTTCATCACAGTTTAATCTTATCACAGTTTCTCTTCCCTCGACTCTCAGCGCCTCCATCCCAGCCCTCCTATTGAGCTGTACCCCCGTTCTGTGACTCACTAGAAAAGAACAAGCTTCTAAGAGACAACAACAAAACAGAACAAATACAATAAAGGATAAATAATCACATTGAAGTTGGATAAGGAAAACCAACAGAAGAGAAGAGCTCCAAGAAAAAGCAAATATCACAGACCCACCTGTTCACACACTCATGAGTCCTGTAAAAATGCTAAGCTTTTTTTTCTCTAGGACTTTCAGGTGAGTCGTTAAGTTACTTGTATGAGGTGTTTCAAATTTCTTCTTGAAGGCACTTACTGCTATGAACTTTCCTCTTAGCATTTTTTTCATCTATTCCATAAGTTTGGGTATGATGTGCCTTTATTTCCCTTGAATTCTAGGTAGTCTTTAATTTCTTTCTTTATTTCTTCCCTGACCCAGCTGTCATTGAGTAGGGAGTGGTTAATTTTCCATGTGAGTGTAGGCTTTTTGCTATTTCTCTTGTTGTTGAGGTCCAGCTTTAGTCCATGGTATCAGATAGGATACAAGGTATTACTTCAATCTTCTTGTATCTGTTGAGGACTACTATGGTCTGGGTTTTCTAGCCTCTGGTTCTTAGTCAGGAAGACAGTGTCAGGTGTGGTTTCTGTCTTACAGACTGGGTCTTAAGGTATATCAGATCTTGGTTGGTTATTCATACAAACTTTGTTCCACCATTGCCTTGCCGTATTTTGCAGGGAGGACCTATTGTAGCTCAAAGGTTTTGTTGTTGGATTGGTGTTTATGTTTCTCTTTTGGTAACCTGCAGGATATGATCCCATACCAAAGATAAAAGGATATGGAGGTGAAGATTTTCCTTAGGCAAAATTTTAAACAACACCATTTTCACTGAGTTGTGTGGGTGTGTGGACTAAGCAATGGTAGAAGATTGCTGTAGATTTGCAGAGAGCATTGTATTGTCATGGCAATAGCCTGGGTTGTTTCATGGTACCCTTTGGATGTAACCCACTCACAGTACTGGAAGGTTTGTTTTGTGAC
Organism: Pachyuromys duprasi; assembly: GCA_028658305.1. Taxonomy (NCBI): domain Eukaryota; kingdom Metazoa; phylum Chordata; class Mammalia; order Rodentia; family Muridae; genus Pachyuromys; species Pachyuromys duprasi. The sequence continues at coordinate 29,376 of CM053760.1, forward strand.
AAGACATGGGCAGTTATGACTCCCTCTCTCTTACATTTTGTAAGCATCATTAGGATTACTTTCATATATTACGGTAAGTTATGTCTGCACTAGGCTTCCATACCACCCCTCAAATGCTCCTAAATTCTAGCCGTGTCTGTAGAAGTTCACTCCTTCAACCCCCCCGCTTCCTCTGCCTCCCCATTTGATCTCCCATTCTATCTCCCCACCCCAGTCTTCCCATAAAATATACTGTCCAGTTTGATGGCTTTTAAAAGAAGATTTACTTTTTATATTTAAACACACTATGTGAACCAGTGACTTTAACACCAGCTTGCAATGACTTAGTCAATATGTAGGCATTTCTTACTCTGTTTGCTTGTTTTTGTTTCTTTAAACTATCCCAATCCAACCCAAGGTTGCAAAAACATGACCCTCTCTAATACACTCACTTCATTTCCAGATCCTCCATAGAGTTTTTTAAAATAACTTCTTTGCTAAGAATGTTCTTTATACTTTTATACTCATAGTGCATAGTGATGGATTCAATTTCTACCCAAATATTTGTTTATAGGAGTACACGTTACATATTGAGTTATGAAATCATTGAGACCATTCATTTGTTTTTTACTTATTGGGATCTGGAAAAAAAATAACTGTGGTATCTTCAGACTTTATCATTCTTCTTTTAATAAATAATTTATTTATTTTAAATTATCTTTTATAATGTAACAGCACCAAGATTCTACAGAGACCAAAGAGTCACTTAGCAAAAATATACTATATCTTTGGGAAATTAGGCACTGAATTTTACCTGCAACCTTAGTAATGACGCTGAACATTTTGTGAAAGAAATCAAAATTTGAAGAGTATATAAAAACAGCCAAACAGTAAAATAACTTGATTTCCATTTCATTGTAAATATATTTACTTGATTATAAATTAGTTATGATAGACATAAAATGCACTTTAAAATTTATTACATATTCCTATGATGTCCTCTGAAATGAATCTTGCTTGGATTGATTTAGTATTAATTGATTACGATTGTCAGACAAGCTCATGTTCATTCATTTTGGTCAAAAGCAAAATGTGAGTTTGTGCCAAGCCCCTGGGGTCTTGTCTTGTTATAAATCTCTCAGTTTTAAATATTAGAAGGCATGACTATGTCTCTTTAGTCTTTCTGAATATTAATAAACTTCCACACCTAAAATATGCATGGCATAATTTTAGCATATTATAAATTCAGAGAGAAATTCTTCTTTTTTAAAAAATTTTAGTTTCCAAATTTTTGTTTCCTCCTTTTCTTCATAAACATTTTAAACACAAAAATAACATTTCTGGCATATATTAAGTAATATTATTATCAACAGATAAGGAGAAGCATAATAGCATGATATTTGAAAAATTAGTATTAAATAATAGAACCTTGTAAATGAGCTTCATTGTATGCAATGGTGATAATGATATTTAATATTATATATTTATGTTCAAATACACCTTTATGTACGTATTAAAGTAATACTGTTTAATAAGATGGAGTAAATAGTTATTTGTATCATCTAACTATATCCTAATTTATAGGGCATATTATTTTTAATATATAAGAAAGTATGGCTATTTAAATGTGCTAACAGAAAACAATATAGTTATATCATTTTTTCCACCATATGTCTTTATTGTCTAACATGCAAATTTCAACTATCTTTTGCTGATTTAATTTCAATAGTATACATAGGAAATTACTTTTAGTATCTTATCAATTGTATACATGCCTTTTATTTTAAATTGAAAAACATATACTTCATTCCATGTGATTTTAGAAGGAAGGAAATAAAAAAAGATTGAAGAAAAATGATCATCACTGTTGGTGAAATGGTAACCATTTTGCTTTTAATAGAAAGACAGGTACAATACAATAAAAACTATAGTTTCTTGGATGTACCCCTACAACAAAAAGTAGAACTTGGCCTGACTGTATAAACTGGGAAGGGCTTACGTGATGTTGGTCCCATTTCCCTGAAGAATAATAGATGACATGTGAGCATCGATAGTGCTGCTGTATGAGTTGGAGGATGTGCTGTTTCTTTTTCTGTTTGGACTGGGGCTGACTCCTTTGTGGCTATTTCCTTGTTTGGGAATGTTCCTTCAAAGCATCAAGAGGGATGCTCTTGTAGAAATCCCCACAAAAACTCTTGACTGTATCAGCTTTGTTTTGATGTTTTTTCCCCTTATGTTATTTCATGTTCATGGACCTACATCCTTGGTGATATTCTTTCTGTTCTATAAATGAGAAATGATTTTTTCTGAATATATGTATGTCAGAATTCAACTGCTAACAATTATTTGATAGCGCTCAAATCAAATTGTATTGCTACTGGTTTAATTCTTTAACTCTCCCCCTAATTTTGTTCCTGTTATGATAATTTCAATAAATACCTTAAGTATGATTATTAATTTAAAACAATGCATGTCCTTAAAATAACCTAAAATTTAACTTCAAAAAGTTTGCTTTTTATATGGAAAATGGTAGCTGGGATAATATTTGCTCAAGCAATTAATGGCTGTCTATAATGATGTGTATGTGTATGTTTTTGTTTTTGAGTTACAAAGTTACACTGGATGTTTTTTCTTAGTTAGGGACTCCTACATCACAATAAAATGATTGTAAAAACTTACAAGATGTCCTTAATGCCATTGAAGTATCAAAGGAACATTATGGAAAAGAGTTTCAGAAAGACTGTTAAGAGGTAGAGTTATAAAATATTGCTTTGTATTTCTTACAATCAATAACACACAGCAGATGAGATCACCTGCTAAAATATCTAATGAAAAACAAACACATGAAGGGATCTAGTTGGGAAGAGGAAGTGTCTCCATGTGTAACACGAGGGAAGAAGTGTCAGCAGGAAGAAGGGTGAACATGATCACAATGTGTCCTATAAATGCACAAAACTTAAAAAAAATGAAAAAGATGTATTTATTCTTAGTTGCAAAATAAAAATTTTTTAAAATCCAGGGAATAATTCAGTATTTAATACAAAATACAAAACATTTTAACTAGCATGAAAAATCTACTTTGTAGCTAACTTCAAACATTTAAAATAACATTTTATAAATTACTTATAGACAATAACAAAACATTGATATTTTTGTGTCTCATGTTTAGGTAATTCATTATTTTTTTGTTGTGATGCCACTGTTCCTCATTTTACTAAAATACTAATTTTATTTTTACATTTTCTTTTATTTTTACATTTTTTACTTTTTTCTTTTATTATTATTAATTTTAATTTATTCACTTTGTGTATTGGCTATAGCCCCCTCCCTCATATCCTTCCTGCCCCCCTCCCTCACTCTTCTCTCCGCTATATCCCTCCTAGTCTACTGAGAGGGGAGGTCCTCCTTCCCTACTATCTGACTCTAGGTTATAAGGTCTCATCAGAATTGTTTGGATAATCTTTCTCTGTGACCTAGTAAGGCCACCTTGCCAGGAGGAGGTGATCAAAGAGCAGACAACCAAGTTCATGACAGAGACAGCCCCTGCTCCCTTTACTAAGCAACCCTGCCCCCTGGAGACTGAGCTGCCCATGAGCTACATCTGAGCAGGGGATCTATGTACTCTCCATGCACGGTCCATGGTTGATTCATCAGTTTCTGCAGCCTCCACCTGGGCCTAGATGATTTGGCTTTGTTGTTCTCCTTGTGGAGCTCCTGTCCTCTCCTGGACTTTCTATCTCCCTTTTCTTCTATAAGATCCCACGCAGACTGAGTCTGAAATGCTTCTCTTAGTCTAAGACATACCTTGATCTAAGCTAGGCCACTGAAAATAGTATGTGGCAAAACCATAGCAGAAATGCTCTTCAGATATTGTTCAAGTTATTTTTAATGTTTTTGTTTTTTAAATTTTTATTCATGTGCTTATATGTTTGCCTACTGAGTGTCTGTCATACATGTGCAGGGTCTGTGCGGGACAGAAGACAGTGGATCTCCTGGCGCTGGTGGTTGTCAGCTGCCTGATATGGGCACTAGGAGCCATATTTGGATGCTTCACAAGAACTGCAGAAAAGCTTTATGACTGAGCCATCAACCAGGACCCCATTTTTCAAAATTTTATCATTTCTTAAATGGAATCAAAAGCAAAAGCACCCCTTGTAAGATCTAATACCTAATACAACCAACTCACCAATTTCCCCAAATATATCTGTACAATAAACCACAGTGAAAAGCTGATTCATCTGTGCTGAGTTAGGGAACAGCTTAACCTGTGAGATAAGATTTTCAAACTTATTCCACATGAGAATAAAAATTACATTCAAACTAAAATAACTAAGTAAGGTCAGAGGAATAATATTTAATCCTCTTCATTTTCAATAATAGCAAACTGTGTTTTTTCATTCTCTTTGGAGGGAACAACTCCTACCACACCACCCTCCCCCACCCTGACTCTTCCGTTCTGTTGAAGCTCCTTAGGAATGTTGAAAGCCTGAGCGTCTGGGGGAGTCTGTGTAGTCTGGCAGGAAGATATTGCTTGTTGGATGTCTCAACTACAGTGAGAAATAACTCCAATGTTCAACACACCCCTGGGATGAGATGTCTAGTGCAAGCACAACCACAGGCTCACACAACACCTTTCACATTTAATTTGTTTCTAACATCAATGTTGTCAGAAAAGGAAACAGTTTTTTCAATGTTATCTTTAAAAAGTTCTGATTAGACGTATAATTAATAAAAAGTATCGTGGATATATGCTAGCACTTTTAATTTACAGAAATCAAGATGGCATAACTTATTTGTTGAAGGTGCTTTCTTTTTCCTTACTATGATTGGACACATTGGAACATTAAAATTGTTAATCGCTTTGCTGAAAACACATTACTGTTACTTACTCAAATCCTCATATTTGAATTTCCTTGAAAGTCAAAAAGCTTACAACTGTGCTGACTGCATGTGAGTTAGAGTTCTTCTGAGGAACAGAGTTAACATAGTGTAATACAAAAAAGGAAACACTTCAAAGGGAAATTATTGTATTATGTATTTTGTTGGACCACATGCAATCCAACAACAACCGTTTTCAAGTAGGAGAAGCACCACACTTGATTTGTGCTCAACTCAAGAATTTGCAGTCCTCTGCCTGAGGTTAGAGTTGAGGGTTATCAATGCTGTAGCTCTAGGGTGAGTTAGAGTTCCATGAAGTTCCTTATAGAGTCATGGGTCTGACTTATCTATACTGAAAGGAGAGAGAAGTTTAGTTATCATCATGGTCATTGTCAGAAGCTGCTGATACACTTATGAAGACTGGAGGTTGTATGCCTATGCTGGCTTTCTCTCCTTTAACTTTTTTTTTCACCATAGCAAGCTGGAAACAACCCAGATGTCCCTCAACTGAAGAATGGATACAGAAATTGTGGTACATCTACACAACGGAATATTACTCAGCAATAAAAAACAAGGATATCATGAAATTTGCAGGTAAATAAATGGTGGGAACTGGAAAAGATCATCCTGAGTGAGCTATCCCAGAAGCAGAAAGACACACACGGTATATACTCACTCATATAGACATATAATATAGTATAAACCTACCAAAATCTGTACACCTAAAGAAACTAATCAAGAGAGAGGACTCTGGCTAAAATGCTCAATCCCCAACCAGAAAGGCAAAGAGGATTTACAACAGAAGAAAGAGAAAACAGGGAACAAGTCAGGAGCCTGCCACAGAGGGCCTCTGAAAGGCTCTGCCCTGCAGACTATCAAAGCACATGCCAACTGTTGGGCAGAGTGCATGGAATCTTATGAAAGATGTGGGAAATAGTAAGATAGGGAGAGGACAGGAGATCTACAAGGAGAGCAACAGAACCAAAAAATCTGGGCACAGGGGTCTTTCCTGAGACTGATACTCCAACCAAGTACCATGCATGGAGATAACCTAGAACCCCTGCACAGATGTAGCCCATGGCAGTTCAGTGTCCAAGTGGGTTCCATAGTAATGGGAACAGGGACTGCCTCTGACATGAACTGATTGGCCTGCTCTTTGATCACCTCCCCCTGACGGGGGAGCAGCCTTACCAGGCCACAGAGGAAGACAATGCAGCCAGTCCTGATGAGACCTGATAGGCTAGGATCAGAAGGAAGGAAAAGAAGACCTCCCCTGTCAGTGGACTTTGGAAGAGGCATGCGTGGAGAAGTGGGGGAGAAGGGAGGGTTTGGGAGGGGAGGAAAGAGGGAGCTACAGGGGGATACAAAGTGAATAGGGGTAATTAATAAAAAAATTTGTAAAAGAAAATTCAAAAAACAGACTAATAATTTTAATTTAACCATATGAAAGCTTAATTCTGTCAAGATATAACGGACAATTTAAGTATTGAGAAAATTATCAGCAAGATTAAATTTTTAGCTCATACTTTAATTTTAGATTTTGAAAGACATGATAATTGTTTTCATCCATATCCTAGTAAGAGAGGCAAAAACAAAAACAAAAACAAAAACCCAAATTGATGCTAAATCCAAGAAGGTGAAAGTTGTGGGACACTAATTATTCACTGTTTAGAGTAGTGGGTATGTTGTTTAGCTCTGCCCGGCACTTAGCAGATTAAGAGGAAACAATTTGATTATTCTCAGGGATAGTGGTTTATGATTACTCTTGGCTGCTAAAGGAAATAAGAGAGTCCCAAGATTCTAAGTTCCTGTTTTATATTTATTTTTTCTTTTTATTTGTTATTACAATTTATTCACGTTGTATCCCTGCCGCAGCCCCCTCCATCATTTACTCCCGGTCCACTCTCCCTCCTCTTCTCTCACTATGTCCCTCTCGAAGTCCACAAATAGGACAGCTTGGTTAGGGAAGAAATAAAGAAAGAAATTAAAGACTCCCTAGAATTCAATGAAAATGAAAGCACAACATACCCAAATCTATGGGACACATTGAACACAGTGCTAAGAGGAAAGTTCATAGCACTAAGTGTCTTCAAGAGGAAATTCAAAACATCTCATACAAGCAACTTAATTGCCCAACTGAAAGCCCTAGGGAAAAAAAAGGAGATATGCCCAAGAGGAGCAGATGACTAGAAATAATCAAACTCGGGGCTGAAATCAATCAATTAGAAACAAATAAAACTATTCAAATAATCAATGAAGCCAAGAGCTGGTCCTTTGATGAGAATGAAGTATCCCTCTCAAACTCTTTTGATATATTTTGGTTAAAAGTCTATTTTATTAAATATTAGGATGGCTACTCCAGCTTGCTTTCAGAGTCTGCTTGGAAAACCTTTTTCTATCCCTTTACTCTGAGGTAGTGTTTATCTTTGCTTCAGAAGTGTCCTTCTTGAATGCAGCAAATTGTTGGATGCCGTTTCTGCAACCTTTCTGTTAGTCTATGTCTTTTAATAAGACAGTTGAGTCCATTGATGTTGATAGATACTAGTGCTCAATGATTATAAGTGCCTTTTATTGTGGACTTGGTGGTAACTGTGTGCTTGTGTGCTTGCTTTCTTTTTTGATGTTGTTGTGAAGGTGTCTTTATCCTGTGTTTTCTTGGATGAAGTTGATCTCATTGAGTGGGAGTTTTCCTTATAGTATCTTCTGTAGGGCTGTGTTAATGTATATATAGTGTTTAAATTTAGTTATGTAGTAGAATATTTTGTTTTCTCCATCTATGTTGGCTGAAAGATTTGCTAGGTATAGTAGGTTAGGTTGGCATCTGTGGTCTCTTGGTGTCTTTTGATATCCACCCACGCCCTTCTGGCTTTCATAGTCTCTTTTGAGCAGTCTGGTGTGATTCTGATAGGTCTGCCTTTGTATATTACTTGGTCTTTTTCATTTTCTGCTTTTAATATTTTTCTTGGTTCTGTAGATTTTGTGTTTTGATTATTATGTGGGTAGAAGGATTTCTTTTCTGGGCTGGTCTATTTGGTGTTCTGTAAGCCTCTTGTATGTTTAAGGGAATCTCCTTTTTAAGGTTTGGGAATTTTTCTTTTATCGTTTTCTTGAAAATATTTTCTGGACCTTGAAGCTTGGCATCTATTTTTCGTCTATTCCTATTATTCTTAAGTTTCTTCTTTTCATGGTGTCCTTGACTTATAGGGTTTTTTGTATCACAAACTTTTCCATTTTTATTTTTTCTTTGAGAGATGCCTCAATTTCTTCTATTGTGTCTTCCACACCTGAGATTCTCTCCTCCATCTCTTGTATTCTATTGGTGATGCTTACCTTTGTGGTTCCTGATTTATTCTCTAAGTTCCCCATCTCCAGGGTTTTCTCAGTTTATGTCTTCTTTATTGATTCTAATTCCACTTTTATGTCTTGAATGATTTTATTAATTTCCTTAACCTGTGCGTTTGCAAATTACTGTCTGTCTATGGTGGCCTGTATTTTTTGTTTGTTTCATTTTTATGTACCCTTAATAACTGCATAATCATAGATTTAAGATCATTTTCCTGTGTTTTAGCTGCACTAGAATATCCATTGATTTTGGGATATTTGATGAAGCCTGGTTTATGTTGACTGTGTTCTTACACTGTCCTCTAGCTACCTGGTTGTCTATAACCTTGACTGTTTATTCCTAGAGTCTGTATTGCAAACTGGGTTCACTTGTCTCTAGAGTCTGAAGTGTTTCCAGAAAGACGAGAGATGTCTGGGGCTCAAGAATAGGTCCTGGAGATTCAGAGGCAGCTTAGCTGGATTTACTGTCTCTGCTAGCTCACTGTTTGTGACCCAGGTAGTCCAGCCAGCTGGGGCATGGATGGAAAGATCTAGGAGCACAGACCTGCTCTGGTATCCTATAGGCTTCCTGGAGAAGGTGAACGATAGGACTTGGGTTCTGCTCCTAGCTCAGGTCCTCTAGGTTCACGGTCTGTCTCATTTGTGATTTATTAAGAACCTTCTGTGTACCAAATTCTGAACTCAAGGAATCTGATATTTGTCTGTATAAATATTCTATTGTTAAGGAATAAGCTTCTGGCAATTCGAAAACAAATTAACTCTTATTATGCTTCTGAGAGCAGTGAGAAGCTTTCCTTTTACATTAATGTAATTTTGTTTTGTATGGCAACATTATAGTTATCATCGGTTGTTAAATGACTGCTACTCATTGTCATACTTTCTATATTATCCCCAAAAGCAAAAAGTGGAATGCTGCTGGTTCCTTGATAGGTTAATTTACATTCCATCAATCATGATTGATAGAAGAGGTTTGGATGGCTGAAATACTGTGATTACTATTCGCTAGAAATTATGTAAAATTCTATTAAATTAAAGTGGAGAAAAAATGAATTTAAGCTGAATTTGATTTAGCCTAGAGTGATTACGATATAACCTAGAGTGTAAACAAAAACACCAGTAGACTAATACTTAAATCTAAATGTAAAGATTATAGGCAACAAGAAGAATACTTATTCACAGAACAATTTTATTGTAGCAGTGTAGTATTGAGCGGAGTTGAGTAAAATCTTATTTTTGAATGGTTCATCATTTACAAATAATGTCAGTCTAATATTTTAGTCAATATATTTTGACTTTAACATACATAGAGAGATTTACAAAATTATTTACCTTTCTATTCATTCATAAAAACCATTAATTCTAATAATTGCTCATTTCTGGAACTAGCTTTTAGATTTATTATCAATATAACAGTTAATATTTCAAGGTATTTATTTTGAGGTAAGTTTTCCTATAGACAACTATACTGAATTTTCAAGACTAAAGTCATACTTTTCTTCATTGTTACCTAGCATACTTTATTTTCTTATTCAGAGGACACTAGAAAGAGGGAAAATATACAGTAGTTACACTAAAAGAATTAGAATTATTTTGTTTCCAATAATTAATTGTCTATATTCATAGTTATAGATAAAGCTTAGCCAAACTATACTGGGGTGTATGTGAACATGATATCATTATGTTGGTTAATAAAAATGAAACTTTACAAAATGTTGAAGTTACATTTTTCAAAAGTTATACTACCTTTTAAATCTCATTTACAAAATTAATAACAAAATAAATATAGTCATGGAATGTTAGAGTTGTATATGTGTTTGTATATTTGCTTTTTATGGCACACTCAAGTTTACATCAAGTAAGTAGGTGTGTGTTAGATGTGGTTCTTATGTGAAATGGTATTGCTTTGGAAAGTTTTGAAACTCGGGTCTTTAGATCTGACAGCCTAACCCCTCTTCCTCTCCATTTTTTCTTTCTTTCTTTTTTTTTTTTTTTTGCTTTTTGACTTCAGTTGAAATGTGATTTGTTATTTCAAAGTATCGATAAAGTAAAATAATCAGTTCCTTATTTAAGTTTCAAATGTGGAGTATTTGTTTACACCGGGGAAAATAACTAATAGATTCAAGTCTGAAAGAAAAAGAAACCACATCAATTGTGATGTTTTAATTTTGCTTGTCAACTTGAAAGTAGGTAGAACTGGCTAGGAACCAAATAATCATATTTCTGAGGAGTTATCTAGATTAAACTAGCCTCTGAGGGATTGCGTAGATTATATTAATTGAGGTGAAAAAGATTCCCTTAACTTTGGGCTTCACTTTTCCATAAACTGAGTCCTAGATTCAATAAAAAATAAATAAAATGATAGAATTCTGCTTCCTCTTCTTCCTGACTGTGTAGAATGTGTCCAGCTACCTCGAGTTTGAATTCCTGACCTTCTGCCTGAACTTAAATGCTGGAGATACCAGTGTGAACCAACATCAGCTTCAGCTACCTGGACATTCAACCTAGGGACATGGATTACACAAGTACACCGTGAACTGAACTGGGCTACCGCTGTAGCTATGGTGACTAATTTCTAATTAAAATACTGATTTATGTGAAATAACCAGATTGACTAAATTTAAGAAATTATTTCAGCATGTGTTATTATAAAAAATATGCTGCTCTAGATATAAGATTGGGAGAGTGCCTTAGAAATCACCACAATGCAGGAAGTCGTAAGCATTGTAATTGATCAAAAAATAAGCACAAATAAGAGGAATGGCAGCCTGCTTTCAATTTGTCTTATTATGGGCCAGGTGGACCACACATTAGTGAATATAAAGCAGTGATGAAAATGGAAATGGGGGTGCACTGTCTTTCTCTCTTTCATTTGGAACATACAGGACGATTCTTCCTATATGAATTGTGATAGAATGTCTTAAATGACCTAGGCTTGCACTGAGATATCTTGTATGATATTTATGCCTTCCTGATAAAAGTGACATTAGTAATGGAAATTTCAAGCCACCTCAAAAGACCCTTTGAACACCTATTGAAGGAATATACAGAGTGTATATTAGTTTTGAGGTTACTCAGATTGCCCTTGTTTCTATGTATAAGTCAGAGCCTTTGAGCATTTAGCTGCTGACATCCCATAGTGGTTTCAGAGCAGTGCTGTTAGCTTTGAGTCTTCTCATGTGTAAATTCATCTGGCGCCCATAGAAAGATCAAGGGGCTTCCTAAGCTATGCGTTGTCCGAACATACTACCAGGTATAGCCTACTGTCACCCTCTTCGCTGTAGTACTGTCCTGTCCTGTTTATCTATCAGTTCACATACTTTAATCCACTTCAGGCCATTTACTTTTACTTGTCTTTCATGGGTGCTGAGTTATTTTCTGAGAATGTAAACAGTTTCTTCCTTTTACGTGTTGTAAAATTTTATTCCATAGAAAAATTATTAGAAGTAGAGAGTGGCTCTAACCCTAGGCATTTTCCACCTGCAGATGGAGGACATGACTCACTGTCCCAATCTCGCCACTTCTCACTTTTAAGGGTTTTTTTTTTAAATCTTCCTTTCCAGCTTAGGGTATAATAGGAAGTAAGCTCAATTGTGAGCAATCATTCTAGCCTTGTGGTTAAATGACATTTATCTATCTATCTATCTATCTATCTATCTATCTATCTATCTATCTATCTATCTATCTATCTATCTATCTATCTATGCATCACCAGTCCATGACTATCTGATATTCAAGCTCTGACATTCGCTAAATGTATAGCTTGGGAAAGTTTTTAAAAATGTAACTTACCATGATTCTTCCATTTTTTAAAGGTAATGACTCTAGGACATCTCTGATATGTTTTCATAATGAAAATATTGAGGATATTTTTTTGGAAGAATGGCTCATAGTGCCAAAGCTGGCAGCCTAAGTTTGGTCCCCATTTAGCACATCGTATAAAAGAACTGATTTCCACAAGTGAAATTCTAAGCTCTCCATCTTATCTACCACATAACTAAATGTAATAATAATATATATGTGTATATAGGGAGTATAGCTACTGTATGTGCTATTAGTATAAATAAATGTTATAAGCATACACATATAGAGATAGGAAGACACAGAAACAGAGAGCTAGACAGACAGACAGGCAGACAGAAAGAGTATTAGAAGCTACTCTTGATCAGCAGCATAGACACAGTTGACTTTCTTATTTACTTATTCATTACAGTTTATTCACTTTGTATCCCAACTGTATTCCCCTTCCTTGTCCCCTCCCAATCTCACCCTCCATCTCTCTTCTCCACTTATTCTCCTCCTCAAGTTCACTGATAAGGAAGGTCCTCCTCCTTTCCATCTGACCCTAGCCTATCAGGTATCATCAGGACTGGCTGCATTGTCCTCCTCTGTGGCCTGGCAAGGCTGCTCCCCCATTAGGGGGAGGTGATCAAAGAGTCAAACACTGAGTTCATGTCAGAGACAGTCCCTGTTCCCATTACTAGGGAACTCACTTGGACACTAAGGTGCCATGGGCTACATCTGTGCTGGGGTTCTATGTTATCTCCATAAATGGTCCTTGGTTGGAGTATCAGTCTCAGAAAAGACCCCTGTGCCTATTCCAGTATTCTTAAATGCTCACCAAAGGACTCTCCCACAGACGTTATATATCTAAAGATATTAACGAAAGGGTCACTTTGAGGATTGTCTTTGGTGCTCCAACCAAATGTCAGGATATTGTGCACCAGACTCAAATGGTGTTTGAGCTTCCATAGCCAAACACTCATCTACCCAGTATTTCCAAATAACAGTGCTGGGTTCAGATCACCTGAATCATCCTCAGCTCCAGGAACAGGATTAACTATTTCACAAATGAACTTTACAGAGGTGTGGCCCCGGGAGTCTCCAAGGATAGATCTTTACTGGTGGAAAGCAGTAAAGAGTGTGGTTTACAGATAAGAAAGAACAGAAATATTCATTTCAGAGTCACTTGCTGTAATGAGAAGCCAGGAGCTTGGACACGCAAAGCAAAAATAGACTCTTTCTCGCTACATCTATTCCTCTTTTTATACAATACACAAAGTAAACTCAGCATCATGCCCTATCTTTGCACTTTTTTTCCATACATCCTTTTCCACTCTAGTCTCTGATCTCTCCCTCTTTTCTCTCTTTTCTCTCTTTCTCTTTTCCCTTTCTCTCCTCCCTCCCCCATGTCTTTCTCTCTCTATGGTATGGTT
>CM053760.1:43287-66740 GCA_028658305.1 Pachyuromys duprasi
AAAAACTCAAGTGACAACACATGCTGGAGAGGTTGTGGAGAAAGAGGAACCCTCCTCCATTGCTGGTGGGAATGCAAACTTGTACAACCACTCTGGAAATCAATTTGGCGCTTTCTTAGACAATTAGAAATAGTGATTCCTCAAGACCCAGCTATACCACTCTTAGGCATATACCCAAAAGATGCTCAAGTACACAACAAGGACATTTGCTCAACCATATTTGGAGGAGCTTTATTTGTAATAGCCAGAACCTGGAAACAACCCAGATGTCCCTCAGTTGAGGAATGGATACAGAAATTATGGTACTTTTACACAATGGAATACTGCTCAGCAATTAAAAACAAGGAAATCATGAAATTTGCAGGCAAATGGTGGGACCTGGAAACGATCATCCTGAGTGAGGTATCCCCAAAGCAGAAAGAAACACTTGGTATATACTCACTTATATAGACCTATAGGATAGGATGGACATGCTGAAATCTATACACCTAGGGAAGATAAGCAAGAAGGAGGACCCAGGGTGGGATGATCAACCATCGGTTAGATGGACAAATGGGATGGACATTGAATGTAGGAGAAAACAAGCAACAGGACAGGAGCCTACCACAGAGGGCCTCTGGAAGACTCTAACTAACAATGAATCAAAGCTGATATTAAGAATCACAACCAACCATTGCCAGAGTGCAGGGAATCATATGAAAGAAGGGGGAGTTAGTCGAGGACAAGAGCTCCACAAGGACCAAATATATCAGGGCACAGAGGTCTTCTATGAGAGTGTTTCTCCAACTAAGGACCATGTATGGATATAACCTAGAACCCCTGCTCGGATGTGGCCCATAGTAGCTCAGTATCCAATTGAGTACCCTAGTAAGGGGAACAGGGAGTATTTCTGTCATGAACTCAATGGCTGGCTCTTTGACACACACACACACACACACACACACACACACACACACACACACACACCGAGAGAGGAGCAGCCTAGCTAGATCCCAGAAGAGGACATTGCAGCCAGCCCTGAAGAGACATTATAAGCTAGGGTCAGATGGAAGGGGGATAGGTCCTCCCCTATCAGTGGACGTGGAGGGGGCCAGGGAGAAGATGAAGGAGGATGGGGAGAATGGGAAGGAATGAGGAAGGGGGCTATGGCCGGGATACAAAGTATATAACCTGTGATTGATATAAAAATATATAAATTACTTAAAAAGAAAAGAAATTGGAGAGATCTCAAACTAACAACAGCATACCTGAAAACCTACTCAAGAGGAGTAGATGGCAGGAAACAATCAAACTGTGGGCTATAATCACTAAAATAAAAACGAAGAGAACAATACAAAGAAACAATGAAACAAAGAGTTGGTTCTTTGAGAACAATAACAAGGTAGACCAACACTTATCCAAGCAAACTGTAAGATAAAGAATATCTAAATTGGGTCTGGAGAGAGGGCTCATAGGTTAAGAGCACTGGCTGCTCATCCAAAGGTCCTGAGTTCAATTCCCAGCAACCACATGTTGGCTCATAACCATCCATAATAAGATCTGGTACCCTCTTCTGGCCTGTAGGCACACATGCAGGCAGAATAATATAAAAATTATAAATAAATAACTTAAAAAAAAGAATATCCAAATTAACAATATTAGAAATGAAAAGTGGGACATAACAACAGACACTGAAGAAATCCAAAAAATAATTAGGTTATACTTCAAAAGCCTATACACCCCAAAATTTAAAAAGCTCAAAGAAATCGACAATTTTCTCAATAGCTAGCACTTACCAAAATGAAATTAAGATCAGATAAACAACTTCAATATACCTGTAATTCCCCAGGAAATAGAAGCACTCACTAAAAGTCTCCCAACCAAAAAATAAAATAAAATAAAAGCCCAGGACAAAAGAATCATTGCCAATCTTTCTTTTCTGAGGCCTGATAACCAAACCACACAAAATTTCAACAACAACAAAAAAGAGAATGACACACCAATTTCCCTCATGAACATAGATTAAAATCATTCAATGAAATATTAACCAATTCCAAGAACATATAAACAGGTTGATTATACATGATGACTAAGCAGGCTATATCCCAGAGAAGCAGGAATAGTTCAACATATGAAAATCTGTCAATGTAACTTACCCTATAAACAAACTGCAATAAAAATACATAATCATCTTCATTAGATGCTGAAAAAAGCCTTTGACAAAATACAACTCTCCTTCATGATAAAAGTCTTGGAGATATCAGGGATACAAGGCATATACCTAAACATGATTAAGGCAATATACAGCAAGCACACAGCCAACATCAAATTAAATGAAGAGAAATTCAAAGCACTTCCACTAAAATCAGGGACAAGACTAGGTTGTCCAATAGAGCAATAAGACAACTAAAGAAGATCAAGCAGAAACAAATTAAAGAGGAAGAGTCAAAGTATCCCTATTAGCAGATGATATGATAGTATGTGATACAAAATTCTATCAGGGAAATCCCATAGTTAATAAACACCTTCAGCAAAGTGTCTAGATACAAGATTAACTCAAAAATATCAGTAGCCCCCTTATATACAAATGAAAAAAATGGCTGAGAAAGAAATCAGGGATATAACAACCCTTCACAATAGCCACATATAATATAAAGTATCCTGGTGTAACTCCAATCAAGCAAATGAAAAACCTATATGACAAGAACTTCAAGTCTTTGGAGAAGGAAATTGAAAAAGATATCAGAAGATGGAAAGCTCTTCCGTGCTTATGGATAAGTAGGATCAACATATTAAAAATGGCCATCTTGCCAAAAGTAATCTCCAGATTCGACCAAATTCTCATTAAAATTTCAACACAATTCTTTACAGACCGAAAACAGTAATTCTCAACTTCATATGAGAACAAAAACAAAATAAAATAACAACCAAAAAAGAAAAAAAAAAAACCACAACTCAAGATAGCTAAAACCATTCTGTACAATAAAGAATATCTGAGGTCTCAGCAGCTCTAGTATCAAGCTGTCCTACAGAGAAATACCAGTGAAAGCCACAGGGTTTTCTCATACAGACAGGTTGATCAATGAAATTGAACTAAAGACCCGCACACATATGGACACCTGATTATTGGTAAATAAGCTAGAAATATACAATAGAAAAAAAGCATTTTCAACAAATGCTGTTGTTCTAAATGGATGCTATCATTTAGAAGAATGCAAATATATCCATATCTATCACCCTGAACATAACTCAAGTACAAGTGGATCAAAAATCCCAATATAAAAGCAGAAATACTGAATTTGATAGACAAAAAAAGTAAGGATCAGCCTTGAACACATTGGAGCAGGATTCAACTTCATGAAGATCAACTAAGATCAATAATCAATAAATGCAAATTTATGAAACTAAAATGCTTATATAAGGCAAAGAACAAACCTGCAGGCTACAGAATGGGAAAAGATCTTCACCGACTCCATATCTGACAGAAGGCTAATATCCAAAATATATAAAGAACTCTAGAACTAGATATCAACAAACTAAAAAATTAAAAGTGGGTACAGATATAAACAGAATTCTCAACAGAGAAATCTCAAATGGCTGAGAAACAATGAAATGTTCAACATCCTTAGCAATCACAAAAAAGGAAAAAAAAACTTTGAGATTTCATCTTACACCTGCCAGAATGGCTATGATCAAAATCACATGAGCTGTCGCTCATGCTGTGGAGAATGTGGCACAAGGGAAATACTCTTCCATTGCTGGTGGGAATATAAACTTGTACAGCCACTAAGGAAATCTATATGGTGGTTTCTCAAAAAAAAATGGAAATCAATCTACCTCAAGACCCAGCCAAAGCACCCCTCGGCATATACTCAAAGAATTCTCCATCCTCTTAGAAGGACACTTGTTCAACTATGTTCATATCAGTTCTGTTCATAACAGCCAGAAAACTGGAAACAACCTAGATGCCCCTCTAATGAAGAATGGATAAAAGGGGAGGGAATACATTTACACAATGTATTATTCATCTATTTTAAAAATGACAATTAGTAAATTTGCAGCAAATGGATAGAATTAGACTAGAAAAAAAATTATTCTGAGTGAGGTAACCCAGACCCAGAAATACAAACATGGTATGCACTCAACTTATAAGTGGATATTAGCTGTAAAGGATAACCTTGTTACAATCCACAGACCCAGAGAGGCAAAGAAAAAAGAAATTCTAAAGGGGAGGGAGGGTATGCATGCAAAGATCTTCCTGGGAAGGGGAAATAGAATAGATTTTGAGGGCAGACTGGAGGGGGAAGCTGTACTAAGAGATTGGGGAACATTTCAAGACAAACATAAAAAGCTAGTGCAATGGAAACTCCAAGGAATCTACCAGGATGATGCTAGAGATATTACTCCTAGCAATAGCGGATCTGGAGCCTGACCTGGCCATCCCCTGCAACCAGACAAGTCCTCCAGAGGGACTGGGACACCAACCCAGGCACAAAGCCTCTCACCTACAGTTTGTCACGCCTACAGGATGTATGGGGACTGGAGCCTAGAAAGTTGTCATCAGAAAGATCAGAAAGACTTCATCCAGCAACTGATGGCAACAGATGCTGAGTCTCACTGCCAAATATTAGGCAGAATACGGAGGAGGCAGGGAAAGGATTGGAGGAACCAGAAGGATAAAGGACATCACAAGAACATGGTCCACAGAATCAACTGATGTCGACTCAAGAGAGTTCATGGGGATCAGGGAGACTGTTTGGGACTGACCTAGGTCCTCTGCATATATATGGTTGTTGTTCTTGTGGTATTTCTAAGAGTGGGAGCAGACCTGTCTCTGACTCTTTTGACTACCTTTGGGAACCTTTTCCTCCTACTGGGTTGCCTCCTCCAGCCTTGATGTGAAAATATGTGCCTGGTGTTATTGTAGCTTGTTATGCTGTATTTGGTTGATGTCACTGGAAGGCCTGGTCTTTTCTGGGGGAAGGTATTGCAGGTACTTTTATAAAGGTAGTTTTGTAACAATGCTAGCTTTGAAAATTGTAGTTTTCTCCTTGTTTAAGTTGCTGTTCCCTGGTGGCATATGATGCTGAATACCTTTCCATGTGATTAGCATCTGAATGTCTTCTTTGCTGATGTATATTTTAAGGCCTTTGTCATTTTTTAATTGGGACATTCTAGGTTTTTTTAATGTTGAATTATTAAAGTTCTCATATAATTTGGATGTCATCCCATTACCAGGTATGTGTTTTGCAAAGTCTATTTTCTAAATTTTGTTTGACTTCTCATTCCCTAGCAATACCACTCACAGAGAAAAAGTTTAAATTTTAACAAAATTCAATTATACTTTTTGTTGATAGACAATGTTGCACATCTCTGCACAGCTCACTGAGTTTTAGGAATTCACATCATGTCTAATGGCCACTGGTCACATTTATCTTTTGTCCACTGGATATTCCATTTCCATATTTTCAAAATAATATGTATAAAGGTACTAAGTAGCTCATTAGGCTGAACAATTGGAAACCTAGTACAAAATATGGTAAGAACCCAAGAAAGTGTCTCATATACTGAGGAGGTACTAAGAGGTTTTAAAAACTGGTGTAACATGTCAACATTCTTTAACCTGAGTTTATGCCAGGGCGGACAGGAGATGTAATTTGGTGGTAGGATACTTGCCCAGCACACACACAAGGCCCAGATCTCAGTTTCCAGATCCCTCAGCACAACACACAGACACACACACTCCTGCAAACATGCATCCATACACACAGATGATAGGTTAAAATAAACAGCAATTAAATAATATTCATAGTTAAGTTAAACCAGGTAAAACATTATTCTGGTAAACAGAAATAAAATCTAGAAACATATATTAGAATAAATGACACTGACGGCTGTGAAACAAGTCCAGGAAGACTGGGAGAGAGAAGGCTCATGGCAAGTCAGAGAACCTCAGTCACATGGCCATGCCAAGGCATGGTATAATCATGAGACAGAAGGGATGCTTTTGCCCACAAATCACTTTACGCTCACTTGGCTAAAGACTGGCTTTCTTAGACTCCTTTCACTTTTAATTTTTGCTGAAATCAGTCATGATATATAAATATCCCTCATTATCTAATCTATCCCACTTCTAAGACTGGATTACAAGACTTCTAATACCACTTATTCAAACCTCTTTGGTTTCATTATTTAGAGAGTGAATGTTTTGATAGGAAGGATTTATTCCTTTCTTCTTTGAGAGGGAGGAAGAAAACATGAAAGGTCTCTGAGTTCATCCGCCATGTCTTGTTTATATAACACCTCTTAAATCAACTCAGATTACTGCCTGTCCTATTTAAAACTTTCACAGATTCCATGTTTTGCCAAGGAGATGATACATGGCAATCCTATCTGTAAGTGATTTCTCATTTCTAACTGGACAAAATTAAAACAAAGCAGAATTTCAAAGAGTTTTTTTTTTTACTAGCACCAAATAATTTAACTTGAGTCTTTTAACATTAACTACATAAGAACAATCGGCATTTGGTTGTGGAATTTACAGGGTAGGGCCAGTTTCTGCTTATACTAATATTAGCATTAGCAGTTCATATGACATAAACTGGACATCGCACACATGGGAGAGAAGCATCACTAGAATAATAAATGTGTTTTATTTCCATGATCACCTTTAACGTTGCTCACCAGTTACCATCTGACTTGAAGAAACATTTTGTGAAGTGTTTCGGAGTCATTGCACTTATGGTGGCTATAAAATCTCTTCTGCTTGCTGTGTGGCTTTTAGAAGTTTTCAGTGTTCATCGTAAGTTGTGTAAAATAGATGACCTTCACAGTACTTATTGACTGTGTACATTTAATCCACATCGAACTTAAGTATTATTTTCAGTTTTATTCTGTTTAATCTCTATAAGTGCCTGACTTCGTTTTTCCTTTTGTATTTTGTTGTATTGTAATGTCTCAAAATAAATCAAATCTATTCTGACCAGGATTTTTTCATTAAATTATATATGGCATTTAGTTGTTTGTCACACTTTCTAGCTACAGGTCATTGATGTGTGTAATTGGTTTTTAAGAGAGAAATTTAAGAATTTGCAGCTTTCTATGAACACCTATTTTGTGTACACTTTTAGATTTTTTAATTATATAATTATACGTTCATTAAGTTTGACTATCTAACAACTTTTCTCTCCTTTATTTCTCCTTTTAAACCCACTTTTTGTTTTGTTTTGTTTCAATATGATAAGGTTAGACTGCAGAGAACAGTAGCTTAGCACTTACCTAGCATGTGTGAAGCCCAAGGTTTGGTTTCCAGCGCTGGAATCAGGAAGATCAAAGAACTGAATCTGTAGCATTCCTACTCACACAAATCACCTAAAACCAAAGCTTTTATACTGCTGAGTTAAGGCAACTACGATGGATTAGAAGTCACATCACCTGAGGCTGTTAACTAGATTGGGATTTTAATTTCTAAAGGTAGTAAAAGAAGCAATTAACAATTGATATCCTAAGTTAGTATACAAATTGCATGAACATGTGTTATTCTATAACTTTGAACTTTTACTACTATGGAAAAGAAGGTTTTTAAACTGAATCCTGAGGGGAAATCCTGTCAAAAGTTTCAGAGTAAGTTTTGGGTGTTGGGATATCACCCCCTGCTGGAGTATTGAGATCAGGAGGTTTTCATTCTAGAAATCCTTGCTTATAGCAAATAGAAACCCTTAATGACAGCATTGAAACCAGGCATTCCTTGAGTCCTGCTTTGCTTAGATGCTGATATCCTTACCACTTTCTACATGTATATAAGAAAAAAGAGATGTAAATGTTAGGCAGGTCCCAATTATTGCCCGAAATCATACTACTAATTATATAAACTGATGTCATGTCTGACTGACCTCATGTAACACTCATCTAGGCCCCCAGATCTCCACATGAGGACCTCTGTGCTTCAGCCTGCCCTTCCAGTATGCAGACACCAGGTTGGATGTCAGAGCTTGATGTAACCGTGGATACAACTTCATATCACAACACATGTGATAGTTTTTCCTGCTTTCCTCAGCCTTTCAATTTGTCTTGGGATACAAGGAACCAAGTTTCTAATGAGTTCTTATGTTTTCTCCTAAGGTTACCGTTGGCTGAAATATTTAGTAAGAGAAGTCTATGTTTATCATCATCTCCCTCGTATTTTCTCACTCATAATGAAAACAAACAAACAAACAAAAACAACAACCAAGGTAACATTTTTGACTCTCTGACTGACAATTTAAAGACTGGTGGAGATGAAGTGAGGGCAAATGCCTTTTTAAACTGCCAGATATAAATTGGTGCTAAAGTTTGCTAGTAATTTGAAAGCCTCTATCAAAAAGTTAAACAACGGATTCAGCTTTGGGAATCTGTTTACGTGTTTTTCACACATATCTCATGCAGTACTATTAGTAAGAGATAATAAACGTATGAAAAGAATGTTATTAAGAGGCATATAAAATAAATTATAGTAAACTTATGCAACAACACTGAAAAAATACTATGAAGCCTTTCTGTACTTGTTTTACTTTTTATTTTGTTTCGTTTGCGGGGGGTTGTGGAGAATTGAACCCCAATGTATTGTGGATACTAGGCAAATATTCAACCACTGAGTTACATCTATAGCAATCAATACAATTTTTAAATATATGATGTTATGTGAAATCATATATTAAATGGATCCATCTGATTCTCAATTGAAAGCTTTAAAAAATGATTTGATCTCATTCTTCGTGGATATCGTTTGATTAAAACAAACAATTTAGTACTTTGTAGGTTTTTTAAATTAAATACTTCATAATCACAAAAATAATACCTATCAAAGAGCTACTTTAATTATCTTTTTCTTTTCTTTTATTGACAATATAAATTAAAATTTCATTGATCGTGTGAATGATTTTTAATATAATCAAGCATTTTTATATCAAGCATGTCATAATGTAACAAACAGTTCCTCATACTGTCACCTCCTCTCTGAACATGGTCCTCTGATGATGTTGGAGCAGAGGGTGGGGATTGGATAAAGTCCTGAGTAAACGTGGACTGTTAACATGAGTTAACATGAGAACTCCAATGCCTCAGACCTATGTACGCTTGCTAGTTTTGTGTCATCTTGCCTCAAGATACAGTCATCAGAAAGACTCAATCGAGTCTTCCCTTATGCCTTCATAAGGTCAGGATGTAGGCAAGCATGTGGGGCATTTTCTTAATTAGCGATTAATGGGGGAGGGCCCAGCCCAGCCCATTGAAGGTGATGTCACCCCTGAGCTAGTGGTCCTGGGTTCTTTAAGAAAGCAGGCTGAGCAAGCCATTTGGAGAAAGACAGGAAGCAGCACACTTCAATGGCCTGTGTGTCAGCAACTGCCTTCGGGTTCCTACTCTTGACTTTTATCTTGACTATTTTAAATAATGAAAAATAAAATGGAAATATAAGCCAAATAAACCCCTACTCCCATGACCAACTTGCTTTGGTCATGGTGTGTCATCAAAGCAATAACAATCCAGTGAAAGTTGTAAGGTCAGGGTCAAGTGATTGGGATCCAGTCTTGATAATATGTACAGAAAGAATCTCCCACATCCTCCTCCTGTTGCATGACTACAGCCTGGTACTACTCCCACACAAAGATCTCCTGAAGAGACTAGCTGACCTGTAGCCTCCTCACTCATGCTGTAGATAATAAAAGCACTGGCTTTTCAAGCAACTGCTGGTGTGGCTTTATCAACCAAAGCACACAGCCTACTCCACTCCTGTGTGTGTGTGTGTGTGTGTGTGTGTTTGTGTGTGTGTGTGCGCGCACGCGCGCACGCGCATGTGTTTTCTTCATTCCTCCTTGCCAGGAGAAACTGACAAGTAACTTTCAATCAAAACGGCTTCTTCCACATGTGGCTGGATGACCTTGGCTATGTATCATCTGCCGTAGGCATCTTTTCTAGGGTGGGAGTGTGTAAGGTCCTGAGAATGCAAAGAAAGTGAAGAAGGCAAACATGCCTGGAACTAAGGAGAGATGTTATCACACCGTTGAAAGGCCAGCAAGGATGTGAACTCAGCATGTGACAGATGTCAAAAACCCAAAGATGCCCTTGATTCACTTGCTTCTCTCCCTCTCTCCCCAGGTCTCTAGACATGTTTCATTTCTTTTTCCTAAGATTTCTCTGAAATTCCTTGTCTAGAAAGTAGCTGCCTTGTATGCTTCCAGCCCTGTTTCTGTCACATTTTCTCTCTGATACATTTGAATCTAACTCTATCGTCTAAAAGAATGAAACCAAAGTAACTGCTCTTGGTCTTAGATGCCAGTCAACTGAACTGAGTCCACTGATCAAGTTCCACAGATCTCAGTCGGGAGACGTGTTGAATAGACTAGGAAATGCCCAAAACTGAGCTGATAGCCACTTGCTATAATCTGTCTTCCCCACCCCCATAACTGTCAATATGAATTGCTGGGTTTTCTCTGAATTGTAAAATTCATGTTCCAATAAATTTTAGGAAGTATAGCTGAATATAGGAGGCTGAGAGTGGGAGAACAAAAATGCACAGTCCAATTCACAGTTGCCTTAGACTCTGTACATAATGGCAGTCTCCAAGGATCACAAACCAAGGCGTGTTTGCTTAAAGTTCCACAGAATATCACAACACGGGCAGATAAACATCAGCAAAGTCTTGCGTTAGTGGCTGGTGCTCACAGTCAAGTAAGTTAAGAGGATGTGATGTGCATCCTGTGGTGTGCACTCACAAGGGTTCAGAAGCTGGCTGGAAAGCAATGGCTAAACAGGAATGGAATGCAGGGTGCTACTGACCTCACTAAGGTAAATGCCTCAAGGCATCTCACATGTTGAGTAAACACTTCAAGGACAAAAGAGAACACTGGTCACCTCTAGCAGGAGCCTCCAATCCCACCAGGGGCTAGGCCAGCATCCTAAACCCCAGGTAAGAACCCCACCACCACAGTCACACCTTCCCAGCGTAATTCCAATGGTCCCTCCTCTGCTCCTCACCATAGCCCAGCCAGCACTTCCAGTAGAAGCCTCTAACACCATCAATGGACAGGCTGGCTCCCTAAAACCAGGTAAGCCATTCTGTCCCATCCTCCCCACGACCCCCACTACCAGCCTGTCCTTGCCCACCCACCATAATCCCAATTTTTTTCTTCCTCTCCTCATTACCATGTCCCATCCAACAACTCTGATAGAAGCCTTCTACTCCACCAGAGGCCAGAGGAGCATCCTGAACCCCAGAGGGCCCCCCCTCCGCCCAGATCAGAGGCCATGTGTATCACCAGACCTCTAGACCCAAACTTATGTGGAAACCTTTTGTGGGACCACAGGCCATCAGAAGTCCCAGCTCAGGCGGAGACTCTCTAATCATTCACAGGCCACTCCAGCCAGAGGACCAGAAAGAAAACAGAAACAAAACAACAAAAATACCCATCCAACAAAGAGAAACCCAGAAATCAGCACCTAGACCTATATTCACTCCAAACCTGGATGCCTAAATGTCATTGTAAGAACACAATCAATACTAGTCAGGGCAATATGTCAACACCAGAGCCCAGCCATTCCACAACACCAAGCCCTGAACAGTCCAACACAGCTGAATCACAAGAAAATGGCTTTAAAACCCGCTTAAAGGAGATGATAGAGGTCCTTAAAGAGAAATAGACTCCTCAAATTTTGTTCCTTAAAAAATTGGAGGAAATCAATAAATCCCTTAAAGAATGTCAAGAAAGCCAAGAAGAAATAAAGAGCTGAAGGAAACAAATAAAACTTTTCAAAACCTGAAAATGGAAATAGAAGCAATAAAGAAAACACAAGCTGAAGGAATTCTGGAGATGGAAAAGTAACCAGAATTACAAATCCATGTATCACAAACTGAGAGAATTTCAGGCACTTCAGATAGGATAGAAAAAAAATACATATTTCAGTCAAAGAAAATCAGGTAGAGTGGTACATGACTATGATCTCAGCTCTTGGAGAGGCAGAGGGCATGAGGATCGCTGTGAGTTCAAGACTAGCCTGGTCTACACAGCAAGTCCAGAATAGCCAAGGATACATAGAGAAACCCTGTCTCGAAAAACCAAAAGGAAAAACAAAAAATGTTAAATCTAAAAAATTTCTGACATAAAACATCCAGGATATCTAAAACACAATGAAAAGACGAACCTAAGAGCAATAGGAATAGAAGAAGATTGCAAGCTCAAAGCCCCAGAAAATATTTTTCTTTTTAAATTTATTTATTTTCTTATTATTTTTTAAATTTTTATTAATTACAGTTTATTCACTTTGTATCCCAGCTGTAGTTACCTCCCTCATTTCCTCCTGTGCCCTTCCCGAAGTCCACTGATAGGGGAGGTCCTCCTCCCCTTCCCTCTGACCCTAGCCTAACAGGTCTCATCAGGACTGGCTGCATAGTCTTCCTCTGTGGCCTGGTAAGGCTGTTTCACCATCAGGGGGAGGTGATCAAAGAGCCAGCCACTGAGTTCATGTCAGAGGCAGTCCCTGTTCCCATTACTAGGATACCCACTTGGACACTGAACTGCCATGGGCTACATCTGTGCTGGGGTTCTAAGTTATCTCCATACATGGTCTTTGGTTGGAGTATCATCTCAGAAAAGGCCCCTATGCCTAGATTTTTTTGGTTCTGTTGTTCTCCTTGTGGAGCTCCTGTCCTTTCCAGGTCTTTCTGTCTCCCCCTTCTTTCATAAGATTCCCTGCACTCTGCCCAAAGTTTGGTTATGAGTCTCAGCATCTGCTTTGACACACTGCTGGGTAATTTTCCAGAGGCCCTCTGTGGTAGACTCCTGTCATGTTCCCTGTTTTCTCACTTGTCTGATGTCCATACCATTTGCCTTTCTGAGTGAGGGTTGATCATCTTACCCAGGGTCCTCCTTCTTGCTTAGCTTCCTTAAGGTATACAGACTTTAGTATGTTTATCCTATATTATAGGTCTAGTATCCACTTATAAGTGAGTATATACCCTGTGTGTCTTCCTGCTTCTGGGATACCTCACTCAGGATAATCTTTTGTAGTTCCTACCATTTGCCTGAAACTTTCATGATTTCCTTGTTTTTAGTTGCTGAATAGTATTCTATTGTGTAAATGTACCACAATTTCTGTATCCATTCCTCCTCCATTGAGGGACATTTTGGTTGTTTCCAGATTCTGGCTATTACGAATAAAGCTGTTATAAACACCCAGAAAATATTTTTAATAAAATCATACAAGAAAATTTTCCTGACCTTAAGGACTTACCTATAAAGGTACAAGAAGATAGACACCAAATAGACTGAACCAGAAAAGAAAGGCCCCTCACTACCTGATAATTAAAACACTAAATATACAAAACAAAGAAAGAATGTTAAAAGCTTCAAGGGAAAAGGCCAAGTAACAAATAAAGGCAGACTGAAAAATAACTTTTATTTGCCTGATTTAGTTGTTGTCTCCTAGGCCAGCTGCCTCTGTCTGTCAACCTAGGCCTAGTCCTGGAATTTTCTAGTCTCTGTAAAATCTAATCTAGGCCTGGAATGTTTTCAGCCTCTGAGACTTGCTGCTGAATGAGTTCACCCTTTCTTGTTCTTTCTGAGCTTTGGCTGGCTTGTTCAACTCAGCTGTTCTGGCTCAAAACCTCATCAAGCTGAGTCAATCTATGTGTCTCACTAAATAGCCCTAGTTCTGCTTAGCCTCAAATTAACTCTAACAAAATGTTCTATTTCTGGCTCCTTCTCATTCTCTGGCTCTTCCTGACTTCCCCTGTGTCTAGCGTGTTCTCTCTCTACAACTGTCCTTATAAAACTGCCTCCTCTCCTTCTCCTCTGTGCTGCCCCCTTTAAGTCCTTTTCTTTATCTCTGTTCTCATGAGAGTTAGGCATATCCCATTCTGTCAACTCTTTCTCTGATTCATCACTTTGTCTGCCTCTCAATAAGACATCACATTCAAACACAGCTGCTTTCTTCATTGTTTGTGATTAAAGGTGTGTACTAAGGGTGTGTCTATATTCCAACCAGAGTAGCCATGCTTCTAGATTAAAATTCCTTTAAAGCAGACCTATTAGAATACACCTGACTTCTCAAAATGGAGACACTAGAAGCCAGAGGGGCCTGGACAAAAGTGCTGCAGACTCTAAGAGACTATAGGTAACAGTCCAGATTACTATACCAAACAAAATTTTCAATCACCGTAGATGGAGAAAACAAGATATTCCATGATAAAGTCAAATTTAAACATTCTCTGTCCGTAAATCCAGCTCTCCAGAAGGTACTAGAAAGAAACCTCCAACATTATATTGCCATAAAACCACAGGCAATAAATAATCTCACACGTGCATAACCCAAAGCAGGAAACACACACACAACTACTACGACAAAATGACAGGGCAAAATAACAGGAATTAACAACCATTGGTCATTGATATCTATTTTACCCAATAAAAAGACACAGACTAAGAATGAATGTGAAAACAAGATCCAGGATTTGGCCACGTACAAGAAACACAGTTCAAAATAAAACATAGACATTACCTTAGAGTAAAGGTTTGAAAAACAATTTTCCAAACAGATGGCAAGCTGATGTAGCTCTAACAAAATAGACTTCAAACCAAAATATCTCAAAAGAGATAGAGAAGGACACTTCATCTTCATGAAAGGAAAAATCTGCCAAGATGATGCCTAGATTCTCAACATCTATGCCCCAATTTCAAGGGGAAACACATTTGTAGAAGAAATATTACTAAAGCTTAAATCGCACACCGACCCTAATATAGTGATAGTGGGAGACTTCAATATTATACTCTCACTGATAAACAAGTCACCCAGACAAAAAACTAAAAAGAGAAATAATAGAACTAACAGACATTATGAAACAAATGGACCTCACAAGTATCTACAGAACATTTTTCACCCAAACACAAAAGAATATACCTTATTCTAAGCATCAGGTAGAACAGTCTCCAAAATTGACCACATACTTTTTCACAAAGCAAATATGAACAGATAGAAGAAAACTGAAATAACTGTCTGCATACATCAAACCACCACAGATTAAATCTGGATTTCAACAGAGAAACAACAAAAACCTTACACATTCATGGAAACTAAGCAACTCTATACTAAAGGACTATTCGGTCAAGGAAGAAATAAAGAAGGAAATTAAAGACTTTGTAGAATTCAATGAAAATGAATGTGCAACATACCCAATCATGTGGAACACAATAAACACTATGCTAAGAGGAAAGTTCATAGTACTGAGGGCCTTCCTAAAGAAATCAGTGAGATCTCATGCTAGTGACTTAACAGCACACCTAAAAAGCTCTAGAACAAAATAGAAGCAAGCACACCCAAGAAGAGTAGACTGCAAGAAATAATCAGACTAAGGGCTGTAACAGAAACAAAGAGAATAATACAAAGAATCAATGAAACAAAGAGCTGGGTCATTGTCGAAATCAACAAGATAGCCAAACCCTTATCCAAACTAATTAATAGACAGAGACTATCCAAATTAACAAAATCAGAAATGAAAAAAGACACCAAGAAAATTCAAAGAATCATTAGGTCATACTTCAAAAGCCTGTACTCCACAAAATTGAAAAATCTCAAAGAAACTGACAATGTTCTTGAGAAATTCACTTACCAAAGTAAAAACAAAACCATATAAACAACTATAACTCCCAAGGAAATAGAAGCAATCATCAAAAGTCTCCCAACAACAACAAAAAGTATTGGGTTAGATGGTTTTAGTGCAAAATTCTACCATACTTCCAAAGAAGAGCCAATACCAACGTTCCTCAAATTATTCTACAAAATGGAAGAAATACTGCCAGATTCTGAGGCCACAGTCTCCTGATACCTAAACCACACAGACTCAACAAAGAAGGCAAATTATTGACTAATTTCTCTCATAAACATAGAGGCAAAAATAATTAATAAAATACTTCCAAACTAAATCCAAGTACACATCACAAACATCATCCGCCATGATCAAGTAGGCTTCATATGAAAGATGCAGGAATGGTTCAACATATGAAAATCTTTCAATGTAATCCAATATATAAACAAACTGAAAAAATGTATTATCATCTTATTAAATGCTGAAAAGCCTTTAACGAAATCCAACACCCCTTCATAATGAAAGTCTTGCAGGGATCAGGGGTAAAAAGGACATACCTAAACATAATAAAGGCAATCTACAGCAAGCCTATAGCCAACATTAAATTAAATGGAGAGAAACTTAAACAATTTAACTAAAGTCAGCAACAAGATAAGAAGGTCCACTCTCTCTACATCTGCTCACTGTAGTGCTTGAAGTTTTAGCTAGAACAATGAGACAATAAAGGGAATCAAGAGGATACAATTTGGAGAGGAGGAAGTCAGCTATCACTATTAGCAGATGAGATGACAGTATACATAAGAGATCTCACACATTTTACCAGGCAACTCCTACAGCTGATGAATAGTTTCAGCAAAGTAACTGGTAGTCCTCTCACATACAAATGACAAAGGAACCAAGAAAGAAACCAGGGAACCAATACTTTTGACAACAGCTACAAATAATATATATCTTGGGGTGACTCTAATCAAGCAAGTGAAAGACCTATATGAAAAGAACTTCAAGTCCTTGAAGAAGGTACTTGAAAAAGATATCAGAAGATAGAAAGATCTCCCATGTTCACAGGTTAACAAAGCAAAAAATGCTATCTTACCAAAAGCAGACTCAACAGACTCAAAGAAATTCCCATCAAAATTCCATCATAATTCTTCACAGGCCTTGAAAGAACAATACTCAATTTCATATGGAAAACAAAAAGCCCACAACAGCTAAAAACAATAGAATAAAAGAACTTCCAGAGATATCACCATCCCTGACTTCAAACTGTACTTCAGAAGGATAGTAATGAAAACCACATGGTTTTGGCATAAAAACAGACAATGGAATCAGATCAAATACCCAGAAGTAAATCCACACACCTATAAATACATGATTTTTAAAATAAAGATTCCAGAAATATTCAATGGGAAGAAAGAAAGCATTTTCAACAAATGGTTCTGTTTTAACTAGAGGCCAGCATGGAGATGGATGCAAATAGATCCATAACTATCATCATGCACAAAATTCAGGTCCAGGTGGATCAAAGACCTCAACATAAAACCAGAAACACTAAATCTGATAGAAGAGAAAGAAAAGGGAAAGCTTTAAGCATATTGGCAAAAAGACAACTTCCTGAATAGAACACCAGTAGCACAGACACTACAATCAACAATTAATAAATATAACCTCAAGAAACTGAAAAGGAAAAGGATACCATCAATAAGACAAAACAGCAGCCTACAGAATGGGCAAAGAGTTTCTCCAAGTGCACATATGACAGAGGGCTAATATCTAGAATATATAAAGAACATCGATAACTAAATAACTAAAAATGGAATACAGATCTAAACAAAGAATTCTCAGTGGAGGAATCTCAAATGGCTGAGAAACACTTAAGAAAATGTTCAATATCCTTAGGCATTGGTGACATCAGGAAATTTGCAGGCAAATGTATGGAACCAGAAAACAATTCCCCTAAGTGATGTAACCTTGCCCCGGAAATACAAACATGGTACATACTCATCTATAAGTGAATGTTAGCTATAAAGCGAAGGATAATAATACTGCAAAACACAAACCCTGTGTTTTGTGGCTATGTAACAAGGATCATCTCATAAGGGGGAAATGGAATCAATTTCAACCGGTAGACTGGGAGCATGTGAGGATGAGAACAGAAAGGATCAGCTTGGGGTAGGATAGAGGGAGAGAATGCTGGGAAAGATGAGAGGAATTGTGGTGCATTTTGGGAGTGAGGTAAAAATCTAGCACAATGGTAACTTGGAATCTGTAAGAGTGACCACTTGAAAAGACTCCTAGCAATGGGGAACACAGCGCCCATACTGGCCATCCTCTGTAACAAGGCAAGACCTCAAGTGAAGGTATTGAGACACCAACCCAGCCACAGAAACTCCATCCTACAGTTTGTCGTGCCTGTAGGATGTGCTGGGACCTGAGTCTAGCATAATTGTCATCAGAGAGACCAGAGAGACTTCTCCAGCAACTGATAGCAACAGATGCTGAGTCTCACTGCCAAATATTAGGCAGAGTTCAGATTCCTGCTAAGGAGTAGTAGGAAGGATTGGAGGAGCCAGAGGGTTTAAAGACCCCACAGGAACACAGCCCACTGTGATTCAGCTGGGCTCAGAGAGATCAGGGAGCCTGTTTGAGTTTGACCTAGGTCCTCTGCATACATGCTTTGGTCATGTCGCTCAGTGTTCTTGAGCTATTATTAACAGTGGGAGCAGGGGCTATGTCTGACTCTTTGGTCGCCTTTGGGATCATGTACCTCCTTCTGGGTGGCCTCTTCCAGCCTTGTATGATAGTATGTGCACAGTCTTATTATGCCATATTTGATTGATGCCCCTGGAAGGCCTGCCCTTTTCTGAGGGGAGGTGAACGGGATAGATGGATCCAGTGGAAAGGGGAGATGAGGGAAGGGACTGGAGGGGAGGGGAAATTGCAGAAGAAATTACTATACGGTGAAGCTCACATCACAAGCAGGACATCCAGGGTGCATCTAGAGCTAATGTGCTGTTGATTGACAAGTGGATTACCAGGGCATTTTTTAGGACCCATGTCAGCTTCAGCATTTTAACTGTTTGTTGTTTGTTTGCTTTTTTTAAAAACCAGAGTTACAATGTAAAGTTATTTCTTGATCTCGCAGGACCACCTTTTCTCTTTCTCCTAAGTTCAAATGTCCAATATTCAAATACAACTTCTTGCACAGCACCAATGCTCAATGTATTCAAAGGCCTTCTGTTATCTAGAAAGAATGCCTATCACTTCAGAAATGTTCATCTTTGATTAGGTGTGATCACTGAGGGAAACTCTCAAGATTGTTTTGAAAGCAATTTTTTTTTCTAGTTCCAGCTACTTGGACACATTTTTAAAAATTAATTAATTAATTTGTTCATTACAATTTATTCACTTTGTATCCGGGCTGTAGACCCCTCCCTTGTCTCCTCCCTTTCCCACCCTCCCTCCCTCTTCTCCCCTTATGCCCTTTCCCTAGCCCACTGATATGGAGGTCTCCTCCCCTCCTATCTGACCCTAGCCTGTCAGGTCTCATCAGGATTGGCTGCATCATCTTCCTCTGTGGCCTGGCAAGTTTAAGTACACTGAATCAAGTTGTTGACAAATGATAATCAGATGATGTAGTGGTCTGATGAGATCAACCCCCTGTAGGATTCGATGTTTGAATGGGTTTTGGTCCCCAGTTAGTGGAACTGTTATTTTTTTAACTTTTTTCAAAATGTAATTTATTTATTGTTATATCAATCACAGGTTAGGTACTTTGCATCCCAGCCGTAGCCCCCCCCCTCATTCCCTCCCACCCTCCCCATCACTCCCTCATCTCCTCCCCGCCGCCTCCAAGTCCACCGACAGGGAAGGACCTCCTCCCCTTCCATCCGACCCCAGATCATCTTGTCTCCTCAGGGCTGGCTTCAATGTCCTCCCCTGGGATCTAGCCAGGCTGTTACTCCATGGCGTGTATGAGGGACAGTCAAAGAGCCAACCATTGAGTTCATGACTGAAACAGTCCCTGTACCCCTTCCTGCTCTCTGTCAAAGGCTTGGTTGTGAGTCTTAATATCTGCTTTGTTTGGATAGGTTTATGAGCTATGCCCCTGTTGGAGAAAGTATGTAACTGAGAGCACTCTTCAAGGTTCCAGAAGCTTCACACCATCCCTATTCCCTCCTTGCTGTTCTGCTGAGGCTTTGAGATACAAGCTCTCAGAGGTTCTTGCCGCTGTTCCCTACCATGTGAGACTCTTATCCCTCTGAAACCATAAGCACAAATAAATTATTTTTTTCCTTTTGTTGTTTGAGACAGGGTTTCTTTGTGCAGTCCTGGCTGTTCTGGAACTCACTTGGTAGACCAGGCTGCCCTCAAACTCAGGGATATGCCTGCCTCTGCCTCCCAAGTGTTGGGATTAAAGACATGTGCCACCACTGCCCAGCCAAATAAATTCTTTCCTCACATTGCTTTACATTTTCATCACACACTTCCAGGGAACAGCCTATTACTGGGTGAAGTCAGGGCAAAAACTCACACTCAGAACCTGGGCCTAGGAGCCAATCCAGACAACAGTGTGGAGAAGGGCTTTTCTCTGGCTTCCTCCTCATGGCCTGCTTAGCCTGCTTTCTCATACTACCCTGGACTACCTGCTCAGAGGTAGGCCACTCTTGGTGAGCTGGGCCCTCCCACATCAAGAACTGATCAAGAAAATACCCTTATGATTTGCAATGGCCAATCTGGGAGAGGTGTTTCCTCGGCTGAGGTTCTTCTTTCCACTTACCTCTAGCTTGATTGTGTCAAGTTCACAGAAACCAAACCGGATAGTATTAACTATGTTCTGCTGAAGCCCAGTAGTTCAGCAAGTTTCCGCATGTCACTGCTCCACGGCAGCTTTCCCGTGACTAGAGCTGTATAGCTGGACCACTCAAGGCAGCTGCTGGCGAGCCTCATCAACATCTAACTGAGCTTTTCTGTTAGCCAGAGTGTTACGGATCCACCTTCTTCAGTTATGCTTGCAGCGGTGGGAAAAGAGTAGTCTCCATCAGGCTCAGAAGTAGCTGCTCTTTCTATCTGCCATTTGGAATCCTTGTCAATATTCTCTGATATATGTTAATTCCTTGTTCTCAAAGTTTTTCAATCATATGTGGATTAAATGGCTATAATCTTAGAATATGGAAAGCAGATGCAAAAAGGCTGTAAACTCCTGTACACCCTGAGCTTTAGCTCAGTAATTTCTAAGCCATCTGGGGCTACATAGTAAGACCCTTCTTTTCCCCAAAAAAACCCCAGGGACCAATGATTTTATTTAATAGTAGAATGCCTCATATTTGCAGGGTGCTCGGTTTGATCTCTAAAACTGAAAAAAAAATCTCTCTTCAAATTAGAGCACACATAGAGTCACTCACTTTTGGACAAAGAGAGTTATGAAGGTGAAGAGACAGCAATGTAGAAGGGTAGCGATGATGTAGCCATAGACACGGATACAAGAATGCTGGAGGTATGTATAGCTTTACAGTGTGGCATGTGCTTCACATGAAATGTGCAGGCTGTGGACTATTTATAGCACCAAAAAATAAAAATAAATAAAGAAATAGAACTAAGGAATGTGATGTTAAAATGCAAAATTATTTAATTATATATCTTATATAGTAATTGTGTTTCTTTTCCCCATTTAATTGTTTATTCAATGAGAAGATGTATAAAAACTTACAAATCTGAGAACTCAACAATGCATACAAGAGGATGATAGGACATTCAGTTTCTAACATACATGTACGGTATGGCTAAGCACTACCCCCACCCCTTGCCCCTTAATCCTCACTTCTGGTTCCTGTTGCATCCTGTAAGACCATTTTCTTATTAGCCCGAGGGAAGATTAATGGACAACTTTCCAAGTCATGCTGTTAGGCCTGTGGGGAAATTCTCAGTTGTTAACAAAACTGGAGGATACACTGCAGAATCAATTGGCTTTCTTTCCTTTAAAAAAAAAAATCATTATTTTTGATGCTTTAGTAGAGGTTACCAGTCAACTCTGGGCATTGTTTTTGTTTTTTGTTTTGTTTTTGGAACAAAGTCTGTCTGTTAGCCCAGGCTAGCCTCAAACTCCCACCCTTCCACCCTCCTGACCCCCTCTCCCAGTGCTGGGGTTATAGGTGGGCACCACCATGCCAGGCAGTATCAAGTTTTACGCCTTTTTTTAAGTTTTACACTCTTTAAAGTTACCCTCTCTGCTCTCAGCTTCCCTTGTAAGAGGCCTGTGTCTGTCTATAGTCCCTTCCTTGCAGTGCACACACTGACCTCACAGGCACGGACACAGCTCACCGCTGCGGACGGCTAGGAAATGGTATGCCATTTGCTGCTCAGAAAGACACTCTAGAGAATCGTGCTTTCAAATGTGATTTTAAAACAAGCGTGTCAAACACAGCATCTTCTTGAACATCTTGGAATGAGGCCAGCAATCAGTTCCCCTGCTTTGTAGGGGAACCATCCATATCAGTTCGCTTGCTCACAGACAAACTCACAACCCAGCAGGTTTTATCGAGAAATGAAGGATGCCATCACATTATTACTCTTTTGTTTTTGTTATCGAGTGATTTTTCTTAACTGGACATAATCTCAAAGGATACATTCTGATATTAGACACCTAGAGGACAAATATTAAAAACATTCTCTCTGGTTTCAAGTTTCCCCACACCTTCTAGATTTGCATAGCAGAGCCCAGCTTTCTCTCTAAGAAACATGCTGTATTTTCTGACTTTCTTTGAAAAGGAAGACTTATTATCCAGGGACAGTCATAATTTTAGCTTACCAAATTATATTCTAGCTGTTTTATCATATACTCTTAATTAATTCCAAGTGAGTTTTTAAAATAATCTAAAACTTCTCAAAACCTGTATCTTTATAAGTACTACTGACCATTATCCTTCCAATATCCCCTGAATTAAAGTAAATATAGTCCAAGTTTATAATGCACGAAGCTTTACAGAAATGGGGCTGGGAGGAGGGGCAGGAAAGGGGTGGGGCCCAGAAAGGGGTGGGGCCTATTTGTATCATGCCGGGAAGAAACTTTCCTGAAAGAGTTTAGAAGGTTCTTTGTAAAAATCACAGTTTTTTAAAAAGACAGGTCACATTCAGTCTACTAACACAGTTTCTTGTTCCTTTTTGATAACGTGCAGTGGTCAGGATCGGTTAGGTTACTTCTGAGTCGCCGCGTGGAGGACGTCTTGTCCTACACTTGTAGGGCTTGTTGGCCTGCACCAGCAAGTTGTCCTCGAGGTGTGGACCTCCAGTGTCTGCTTGTCCACCATGGTGTAGGTGTTGATGCTCTGGTTGAGGCACACGTGGCGCGCGGCCTGATTGGCCCTGCAGAAGCGCTTGTCACAGGTGCTGCACTT
The DNA here is from genome assembly GCA_028658305.1 of Pachyuromys duprasi. NCBI lineage: Eukaryota > Metazoa > Chordata > Mammalia > Rodentia > Muridae > Pachyuromys > Pachyuromys duprasi. Next base: position 66,274 of record CM053760.1, read on the forward strand.
TAAATATGTATCAATTGCTCTAAGTATACATAAACATTATACAGAATTTCATGTAAAAGACTCATGGAAAAAGTAGAACTTCCTGAAATTTAAAAACAAACAAACGATCAAAAAACCCAGGGAAGAAGGAAGGGTGGACTGGGAGGGGAGGAGGGTTGGGGCTACAACAGGACATAAAGTGAACAAAAATTTAAAAACCAAACAATTTTCAACTTAAGCAGAAGGCCCCTGCTTTTATGGGAGGCCACACTGGTACGCAGCTGTTGCTCGTGTTACCGTCTCGCCAGCAAGAACGACGCGGCACACACAGGATCCTTCTGCAGTAAAGCTTTAATGCATCTTGAGAGGGAGAGCATAAGCTTACAACGAGTAGAGACGGAGACCCTGAGCGGCAGAAACCCAGCCCTTATATAGAAAACTATCCTCCGCTTAGGATGTGTCAGCCTCTGATTGGCTGTAACTCATCA
>CM053760.1:66840-77065 GCA_028658305.1 Pachyuromys duprasi
TGCCACGGGAGAGGCAGAGCACAATGAGTGGAAATTTCCTTCGCACATGCGCAGCTTTCCTGTTTATTGGTTTGGGACACAGGATATCAGCGCCATCTTGTAATGGTGAATGTGAGTGCAGCCCCTCACACGCAGCCACCGATAAAACCCACCCACAGATATCCAACCCTTCTGCAAAGCCCACTGAGCTTCCCTAATAATACACCCTCCCCTCTTCTCCATATCTAGGCTCAAAACACCAGCAGAAGCCCATTTCTCTACCAGAGGCAATGACAGTATCCAGAAGCCCAGAGGCTACTCCAGTACCTGGAGCCTCAGAGGCTACATCAGTTCCCAGAACTCCAAAGACAATGCCAGAACCCAAAACCCCAGTAGAGACACGTTACTGAACCTGAGGATTCCCGGGTCACCAGAACCACAAGCCACTCAGGCCAGACTATCAGATAGGAATCAGAAACCAAGGGAAAAAACATCCATCCAAGAAAGATAAACTTAGAAATCAGCACCAATGCCTCTAATTGCAGCAAACCCAGATGTCAAGAGGACAGCATGAGAACGCAATAAACAACAGCCACAGAGGTATGACACCAGAACCCAACAACACCCCCTGGATGTTCCAGCATAGCTAAAGCACAAGAAAATGATTCTAAAACCAACTTTGTCAAAAATGATATAGACCCTTAAAAAGAGAAAATGAATAATTTACTTAAAGAAATCCAAGAAAACACAAACAATGGGAAGAAATAAATAAATCTATTAAAGAAATCCAGAAATATGCAAATAAACAGTGGAAGAAAAAGATTTAAATCCCTTAAAGAAAGCCAAAAAAACAAACAAAAACAAACAGGTAAAGGAAATGAATAAAACTGCTTAAGACCTGAAAATGGATATAGAAGCAATAAAGAAAACACAAACTGAGGGAATCATGAAGACGGAAAATCTAGGGAAGCATACAAGAACTGCAGACAAAATAGCTACACCAGTTTAAAAAAACTATTAAATCTAAAAAGATCCTGACACAAAATACCTAGGAAATCTAGGACACTATGAAAAGACCAAACCTAAGAATAATAGGAATAGAAGAAGAATCCTGGCTTAAAAGCCCAGAAAATATTTTGACCAAGCTCATAGAAGAAAATATTTCTAACCTTAAGAAAGACATGCCTATACAGGTACAAGAAGCTTCCAGACACCAAATAGATTGGACCAGAAAAGAAAGTCCCCTCACCACACAATAATTTAAAACACTAAACATACAAAACAAAGAAAGAATAATAAAGGCTAAAAGGGAAAATGGCCAAGTAACTAATAAAGGCTAATCTATTAGAATGATACCCTACTTCTCAATGGAGACACTAGAAGCCAGAAGGGCCTGGACGAAAGTGCTGCAAACTCTAAGAGACCAGAGCTGCCAGCCCAGACTACTATTCTCAGAAAAACTTTAATCATCATGAATAGAGAAAACAAGATATTCCATGATAAAGTCAAATTTAAACACTTTCTATCCACAGATCGAGCCCTACAGACACAGAAGATACTATAACAAACCCTCCAATGTAAGGAGGTTAACTACACCCACAAAAACAAGCAATAAATGAACTCACACCTGCATAACCCAAAGCAGGAAATATACACACACACACAACTAACAACAACTATTACAACAAAATTGTCGTGGGCTGGATCAAAGCTGCTTTGGTGGCTGTTTGAAATGCAAGTCTCAGCACAGGAAGACAGGTTTTTTCCAGGCCTTCCCTTGGGAGACAGGGAAGGATTTGCAAGTCCATTGGCCTTTTGTTTTACTAATAATAAATCAGACTTTTCATCACTTATAAGTCTGTTTGCTGCTTGCATTAATCTTGCCATAAAATCTTGAAATAACTCATTAGGTCTCTGACAGATTTTAGACAAATCTTCCACCTGTCTACAGGTTTGTGGAAGTTTATTCCAGGCTTTTCGGGCAGCAGCATTTACTTGAGCATAGACGGCCATATCAAAATCTAATTGTTGTTCTATTTCTCTGTAATACTCCTCTCCTGCAAGCATATCATAAGTTATAGGAACTCCCTGAGCTCTATTAAGTTCAGCTGTGGCTCGACAAAGCTCTTCAAAATCTGACCTCCATAATAAACTATCTCCTGCTGATAAGCATGCTCTTGTTAATTGTTTCCAGTTCCCTGGGCAGAGAGCCTCAGTAGACAAGGACTCCAATAGGGCTTGAGTAAAAGGCGCTGTAGGACCATATTGAGCACATGCCGCTTTTAATTCCTTTAATCGTTTAAAAGGTATAGATTCATGGACTCTCATCATATTACCTTGTCCATCAGGTTGTTCTAGAACTGGAAAAGCATAAAACTCAGTTGTATCTTCTCCATTTTGTTTAGCTTCTTGTAAAGAAGCTTGTAAGGGAGACACAGCTGTCCGTACAGTAGATGGAGGCTGAAGTCCCTTTGTCACTGCAATTCTAGCAGTCCCAGGAGGGCGGCCCAGACTTGCAACTGATGGCATTAAGGATCGAGCCTCGCCTTCCCCAGTAGTTAATTCTTCAATTTTTCTGCTTATTTTTTCCAAGCCACATTCCAATCCTTTAATTTCTTTTTGCCAAGGCTTATGCTTTTTAACATGTATAGCCTGAATTGGATGGTATCTCTCAGGAAAATACTGATTTGGTTCATCCTCTATCTCTGAAACCTCATTAGGATATGAGTCATCCGCAAAGTCCTCTTCTGACAAGTAATTACTGTCATCAGGAGAGAAATACGTCTCCTCTGAAGGAGTCGACGGCCTAATATATTTTTGCCTTGAAGGCTGACACCTTTTTAACTTCCTTTTCTCTGAGCCTGAAAGTTTAACTTTCTCAGTTTCCTATTTCTTATACAGACTACCTTTAATTAAGTTCCATACAAAAAACACTAGGCGACTGCCTTGTCCCATTCATTATTCTCAGAATTACTCACCGCTTCTTCAACTATAGACTCGAGCTCGAAAACAAACCAGCGGTGTCCTTCACTTTATCCTTGTATCTCAGGCTGCACGTTAGGGCGCTAATTCTGCCAGAGCCTGCCAGCAGAGCAGAACGGGGTTCTGAGTCGGGAGTGAGGATTGAAATTAATAATGTACACTACACATATTATGTTCCAAGAGGCTTCTGGCCATCAATACACTCTGTACCCGAAAAGAAATGGGGAGGCCAGCCAGCCTTGTTTATTTATAAACAGTTTACACAATGGGTTACTTTTTACAAGGAAGCGAGACAGAGTTGAGATTTCAAACAAGCTCTCCCACCTGCTGTCACTAAACAAAAGGCGAATGGACTTGCAAATCCTTCCCTGTCTCCAAGGGAAGGCCTGGAAAAAACCTGTCTTCCTGTGCTGAGATTTGCATTTCAAACAGCTGCCAAAGCAGCTTTGATCCGGCCCACAACACAAAAGAACAGAAATTAGCAACCATTTGCATTAATGTCCATCAATGTCAACGGACTCAATTCCCCAATAAAAAGACACAGACTAAAAGAATGAATGTAAAAATGGGACCTATCATTGGGCCACATCCAAGAAACACACCTCAAAAGCAAACAAAAATGTTAACTCACAGTAAAGGCCTGGAGAAAATATTTTCTGGGCAAGCCGGTGTGTGTAACCATTCCAATATCTAACAAAATAGACTTCAACCCAAAATGAATCAAAAGAGATGAGGAAAGTCACTTCATACTCCTCAAAGAAAAAAGTGTATTAAAATGCCCCAATTTCAAGGATACACACATTTGTAAAAACAAACATTGCTAAAGCTTAAATCACACATTGACCCTCACACATTGATGGTGGGATACTTCAATAACCCACTGTCACCAATGGACAAGTCACCCAAATAAAAACTAAACAAAGAGCCAGGCCTGTAATCCCAGGACTCAGGACTCAGGGAGGCAGAAGCAGGCAGATCTCTGTGAGTTGATGGCCAGCCAGGTCTACAAAGTGAATCCAGACAGCCAAAGCTACACAGAGAAACCCAGTCTAAAACAAAAACAAAAAAACAAAACAAAAAACCCACAATTAAACAAACAAACAAACTAAACAGAAATAATGGAACTAAAAGACACTATGAAACAAACGGACCTAACATTTCACCCAAACACAAAAGTATATACCTTCTTCTCAGCACCACATAGAACATTCTCCAAAATTGACGACATGCTTTGTTACAAAGCAAATCTCAACAGTCAATTGAAATAACCTCCTGCATCACATCAGATGACCATGGATTAAAGCTGGATTTCAACAATAGGAGAAACAACAGAAAGCCTACAAATGCATGGAAACTGAACAACTCTATACAGAAGGACGACTGGGTCAAGGAAGAAATAAAGAAGGAAATTAAAGACTTCATAGAATTCAATAAAAATGAATGTACAACACACCCAATCACATGGGACACAAAAGCTTTGCTAAGAGGGAAGTACTATGTGGCTTCACAAAAACAAACAAACATATGTCAGGATCTCATACTAGCAACTTAACAGCACACCTAAAAGCTCTAAAACCAAAAGAAGCTAACTCACCCAAGAGGAATAGACTACAGGAGATAATCAAACTAAGAAGGGCTGTAATCAATTAAATAGAACTAAAAGGATACAAGAAATCAATGAAACAAAGTGTTGATTCTTTGAGAAAATCAATAGGATATACAAACTAAAAGATAGAGACTAAATTAAAATCAGAAATGAAAAGGGGGACATAACAACAGATACCAAGTAAATCCAAAAGATCATTAGGTCTTACTTCAAAAACCTGTACTCCACAAAATTGGAAAATATAAAAGAAATGGACAATTTTCTTGATAAATACTACTTACCAAAGTTAAATCAAGACAATTTAAAGAAACATAACTCCTAAGAAAATAGAGGCAGTCATTAAAAGTCTCCCAACAACCCCCCTCCCCCAAAAAAGCTGAGGGACAAATGGTTTAAGCTCAGAATCCTACCAGACTTCAAAGAAGGTTTATATCAACACTCCTCAAATTATTCCACAAAATAGAAACAGAAGGAACACTGTCAAACTCACCCTGATACCTAAATCACACAAAGACTCAACGAAGAGAGAATTACAGACCAATTTCCCTCATAAACATACAAAAACCTTAATAAAATACTTGCAAACTAAATCCAAGAACACATCAAAAAGATCATTCACTATGATCAAATAGGCTTCATCCCAGAAATGCAGGGATAGTTCAACATACGAAAACGTATCAATATAATCCAACATATAAACAAACTGAAAAATAAAACAAAACACATGATTATCTCCTTAAATGATGAAGAAGCCTCCCTACTCCCCCTTTCCTCCGCTTTTAAACGGACACTTTCCCCAATTAAATCAGACCTTGACAAAAATCTGCTTGGTCTCTTTCCTTTTTCCCACCTGTTTTATCTTTCAGGCCTTGGTTCTCCTCAGAGCCCATGAATAACTAGGTCCCTCGGGTCGGGGCACCCATATACACCCGACTTTCTTTATAAAGAAGCCTGAATTATACAATGGGAAAAAGAAAGCATCTTGAACCAGTGGAGGTCCCTCCCAAAGTTTCCTCTCCCCCTTAGAGCTGCCTGACCTCTCTCTTTTTTAATTCCTCCTCTCAGTTTCCTTCTTCAGTCTCATAGCTTCTCTAAGGCCATATGGACTACCTAAGCTCTCTCTTGGCTCCTTCTTGGACCTTATAGGAACCCTTCCCCTGGTAGCATTCTATTTTGCAACCCTTTCCATCTTTCCCCAAGGACTTGGATTTTATTGAAGCCTTGCTGTGTTACTACAAATAGCTTGGCCTCAATACAGATCAAGGGCTAAAGATGGGCACACACGATTTTCAAATTCTCTCTATGGCAAAACTTCTGTCACTGCACAAACATATGATCCCTAAACCTCTTATATCTAAAGTTAAAATATCTACACCTCCACAAGTCTCTTATCTCTAAGATTTTTCTAATTCTCACTCTTAAAAATCTTTATCAAATAGATGATAGATTTCAACTCTTGTTTAGAATATACTGTACTGGTAATTTAGACTCAACTCTTGTAAAAAAAAATGTAGATCTACCCTCAGTGGGTAGATATGTTCAGTCCTGATGTGACTTGATGTGCCAGGTAGATTTGTAATGGGGGGAAGGATGGCTCCCCTTTTCTGAGAAGACAGGAAAGGAGGAAAGGATGAAAGGGTGGGACTGGGAGAAGAGGCAGGTGGGAGCTGTGATGATGATGTAAAATGAATAAATTTAATAAAAATTTTAAAGAGAATATATTTGACTTAAAAAATTAGATATATCCTCCAAACACATATTTTAAATAGCAAGCACATGGTTGGCAGCCATCTTTTCTAAGGTTAAAAGGTACATGGCATGTGACTTAACCACTATCATCAGATGACCACATGGTATAAACCAACTAAGGTGACACCTGTAAAGATTCTCAGTCTTACTGAACTCTTGGTTCATCATCATACCTATTTTTCAGTCTATGGATACAATATTGTAGGTTGGTATAAATTTTTGTAAAGTTACAAATTTTCCTAAAGTTACAAAAGTAGACCCAAGTCAATAAAAAACTTATTTAGAGATGCATGTCTTTGCTAACTGCTCAATACCAGGCTTGTAGAAAATTTAAATAAGGAACCACTAATGTTTGAATAAGGTATGTTTGACAAAGTTTATAAATTCCTAAGGTCCACTCAGGTAATAGTAACTGACTTGAAGATGTATGTCTAGCCTTTTTTTCTGTTGTTTCATCTTTACTAACTTTGTTAAGCTTTCTCTACTTAGGTAAGCTAAGACATAAAAAAGTTGTGATAGCAAATAATGCTGCCCTGTGAAAGAATAACAGTCTATCTATGAACTATTTTTATGGTTTTATAAAGCTCGTGGTCTCTCTATGGAATGTATAGTTTAATACATTTTATAGTTTATACAATTTATAGTTTAAAGTTTACTACATTTATGGTTTAAAGTTCTATTTTGATGCTATAGGATCTTCAACTCAAAATTATGAGGCTCAAACTTAACAGAGATAAAGCTATAAAAATTCCTAATCTTATAAAAGGTACTAACTTGTAAACTGTTATGTAATCCATTTAATGGCAAGCTTTATTTAGCCTCTTTTATATATTTTCAAGGCTATGCCTAAAGCAAGTAACTAAGACAAGCGAAGTTTATTTAAAATCAGGGACATTTAATAGATGGTTCTCAAGCTCTTCAAAGACCTGCTGAATGTGGCATTTAAAATGTTTACTAGCTGAGGTAGTGGTGCTGCACAACTTTAATCCTGCAGAGGCAGGGGGATCTCAGAGTTCATGGCCAGACTGGTCTACAGAATAAGCTCCAGGACAGAGAGAGCTACACAGAGAAACGCTGCCTCGAACAACAGAAACAAAACAAAAGTTTAATAAATAAAACAAGTGCACTATGACAGACAAAAATGCCAGCTCCGAGCAGCAACCCTGAGGCCTCTGAAGAGGACAGTACCGCCAGCTAGGCCACCTGGGTTGTGGTCCAGTAACCACTGGAAAAATTGTCCCAGTCCTCACCTGCCACCAGAGTTCTGCCCAAACTGAGGACACTGTTGGGTTGACTGCCCTACCCTGCCTGGTCAAAGTGGGGTCAACTTTTCAAAGTCTCTTCTCCACAGCAAAATCTATCAGACCTGGGCCTAGCAGCCAAAGGCCACTGCTGCTCTCTGTGGCAGCTGAAGATTAAATGCTGTCCTGTTTGACAGCTGAAGAACAACTGCCTCTGCCCCTAACAAGGCCATGGGGAAAACGAGACCCTGGGGTCACCACCCAGGGAGCAGTACGTCACTGTCATTGTCACTGACACACAGGCCTTTGGGATTATACTTCCTTTTATAAATTATGCTTTGATACTACTCAGCAATTAAAAAGGAGGAAATCATGAAATTCACAGGCAAATGGTGGAACCTGGAAACAATCATCCTAAGTGAGGTATCCCCAAAGGAGAAAAAAACATATGGTATATACTCACGTCTATAGACCTATAGGCTAGGATGGTCGTCCTGAAATTTACACACCTATGGAAGATATACAAGAAGGAGGACCCAGGTTGGTAGGATCAATGCTCATTTAGATGAACAAATAGGATGGACATTGAATGGAGGAGAAAACAAGCAACAGGACAGGAGCATACCAAAGAGGACCTCTGAAAGAATCAATATAGCAATGTATCAAAGCAGATATTAAGACTCACAATCAAGCCCTTGGCAGAGGGCGGGAAGTAATAATAAAAATAGGGGAAATTAGTAAGACTTGGGGAGAACAAGAGCTCCACAAAGACCAAACTGAGCAGGGAACACAGGTCTTATATGAGACAGTTTCTCCAACCAAGGACCATATATGGATGTGGCCTAGAACCCCCGCTCAGATGTGGCCCATGATAGCTCAGTGTCGAACTGAAGACCCTAGTACAGGAAACAGGGACTGTTTCAGTCATGAACTTGATGGCTGACTCTTTGACCCTCTCCCATACATGCCAGGGAGTAACAGCTTGGCTAGATCCCTGGGGAGGACATTGTAGCCAGCCCTGAGGAGACAAGATGACCTGGGTTTGGATGGAAAGGGAGGAGGTCCTCTCCCGTTGGTGGACTTGGAGGGGACAGGGAGGACATGAGGGAGGGATGAAGAGGGTGGGAGGAAATGGGGTAGGGGGCTACGCCTGGGATGCAAAGTACTTAACCTGTGATTGATATAAAAATAAATAAATTAAAAAAATAAATTATCCTTTGTCTGAAATTTAGATCCCACAGAATTTCGGAAGCTGTTATATACTGTGTCGTACTGCTCATTCAGAAATTTAAAACATGAAGCTCTAGTCCCAAAGATAAGATTAGGAAGTAAAGCTGTGTGATAGATATGGATCGATTTTCATTTTTCTGCATATAGACATCCAGCTGGACGAGCACCATTTGTTGAAGATGCTATTTTTTTTTCCATTGAGTGGTTTTGGTTTCTTTGTCAAAAATCAAGTTTGCATTGAATCTGTAGATTGCTTTTGGCAATATGGTCATTTTCACTATGTTAATCCTACCAATCCATGAGCATGGGAGGTCTTTCAACCTTCTAATATCTTCTTCAATTTCTTTCCTCAGAGATTTGAAGTTTTTTTCATATAGGTCTTTCACTTGCTTGGTTAGAGTCAACCCAAGGTACTTTACGTTATTAGGGGCTATTGTGAAGGTGGTTGATTCCCTAATTTCCTTCTCAGCCCTTTAGTCTTTGGTGTACAGGAGGGCTTCTGATTTTTTTTTGAGTTGATTTTGTATCCAGCCACTTTACTTAAGCTGTTTATCAGTTGAAGGAGTTCTCTGCTTGAATGTTTGGGGTCATGTATATTATCATATCGTCTGCAAATAGTGATACTTTGACTTCTTCCTTTCCAATTTGTATCCCCTTGATCTCCTTTAGTTGTCTTATTGCTCTAGCTAGGACTTCAAGTACTATGTTGAAGAGATATGGAAACAATGGGCAGCCTTGCCTTGTCCCTGATTTCTGTGGGATTGATTTAAGTTTCTCTCCATTGAATTTGATGTTAGCTATAGGTTTGCTGTATATTGCCTTTACTATGTTTAGGTATGTGTCTTGTATCCCTAATCTCTCCAAGACTTTAAACTTGAATGGGTGTTGAATTTTGTCAAATGCTTTTTTGGCATCTAGGGAGATGATCATGTGGTTTTTCTCCTTCAGTTTGTTTATATGGTGGATCACATTGATGGATTTGTGTATATTGAACCACCCTTGCATGCCTGGGATGAAGTCTACTTGGTCATGGTAGATGATATCTTGTATGTGTTCTTGGATTCTATTTGCAAGTATTTTATTGAGTATTTTTGCGTCAATGTTCATAAGAGAGCTAGATCTGAAGTTCTCTTTTCTTGTTGGATCATTGTGTGGTTTAGGTATCAAGGTGACTGTGGCTTCATAGAAAGAATTCAGTAATTTCCTTCTATTTCTATTTTGTGGAACACTTTATAGAGAATTGGTGTTAGGACTTTTTTGAAGGTCTGGTAGAATTCTGCACTAAAACCATCTGGTCCAGGGCTTTTTTTCGTAGGGAGGCTGTTGATGACTTCTTCTATTTCCTTGGGGGATATAGGTCTATTCAATCTTCCTATCTGATCTTGGCTTAATTTAGATAGGTGGAATCTCTCAAGAAAACTGTCCATTTCATTTAGAT